>JASTWR010000741.1:0-83900 GCA_030770355.1 Harpagoxenus sublaevis
CACAAATAGCCAATAACACTATACTAAAATATTTTTTATAATTAAAGTAGCAACTGCCAGAATTTGGTGGGCACTTTATTCTAATATGCTTTCCGTCTATTGCTCCAAAACAGTTTGGCATTTGCCATCTGTCCCAAAATCCATCAACTATTAATTTCCACTCTTCTTGTGTTGGGACTGTCAAATACAAAGGGCTCAAAAACGTTAGAAAGCACATAGCAGACTTCTTTTATTATATTTCTTACAGTAGACTGACCTACACGGAAAGAGAATGCGATAGAACTTATACAGTTCCCAGTCACAAGATATCTGTAAAGCCATACAATTATTGTATGTACATTCATTTACAGTATTGAAATACAATATAATAAAATGATGAATATTTGATAAGTAAATGATTTTTAAATGTACTGTAAGAACTAAATTTCAAAAATCTTTAATTTTGTTACATATATAAGTGTAATCACGCCAATATAAATAAATACAATATTACAAGTTACCTTAGAGCAATAACTAGTCTTTCTTGAGGCACTATAGCTCTCGGTCTCTTCTTGGTAAGGTGAGGCTTTACTAACTGTACCAACTGGTCAAAGTGAGAAAATGTCATTCTACTGTACTTGAAAAACATGCGTCTATCTTTCGACTTCTTCAGTTCGTGAAATAAATTATTATCCTCTCCTTGATGTTCTCGATTTTTATTAATAGGTCTAACGTGCCATCGCCTGTTAACCCACCTCTTATGTTTTTTTTCTTTGTTTTATGTAAAATAATTGCAGTTACACATAGTAAAAAAGATGCGAGTAACCGTTTCTGTTTCAACTTCATATTTTATCTGAAATTGCACAATAACGCAATATACATATATAAAGGCGGTAAGGATCTCACCGTAAGGTTAGACAAAAACTCTCGATCAAACTATTATGTATTTAGATAGAATATTTAAATTCTTTTTGACTTTACTGAACGTACAGATTTTTCACTGCCGTTTGCTACCGCCAATCAATCGCAAAGCTCCTTTGCATATTCCGTATTTATTGTATGATGGGCCAGATGATCACCAACTATATTCAAACTCGTCAAAATGCTCCTGTAACCATAGATGTAATAAAAAAAACTTATTTTAAAATTCAGTTTGAAGTGTTGTAAGCAGCGTTATCTTACAATCCACAGATCCGTTTGTCTTTATCTCTTATCTTTTTCTATAGAATGTCGTAAATTTCATTTTTATTGTGTATACTTGCCCCTCTAATCCATGAATGATCATTGAACTTGTTCTTGTAGCATCCTCACAAGTAAAGCCTAAAATAATCACTCTAATATAATGTCTCATATTTCTTAGCAAAAATGCAGCAATATTACCTTATTTTAGTTACACCATCATTAGCTATATAGCAAGTCAAATTCTATATTATATAACTCGAGAAAGCAAACTCGTACTATGTTATTCTTGTGCTTCCAACAAACGTAATTCGTCCAATAAATAACTGAATGCACGCGGTATAATTCCAGCTTTGTCCTATCATATATGTATAAAAATAAATCCAATTTATACAAGCTTACTTGATATATTTATATTATTACTACTTACAATAGTTTAGTAAAATTATATTTATATGCAGGGTGAATCATTTAAGGTGTTATAGGCTAATATTTCTGAAATTGAACGAAATATGAAATTCTTATTTTCTAGCAACTGTTTGGTATCAAAACGGATGAAAAAAAATTAATTTCGTAACACAATGTTCGCTTTGATATCAAACAGTCGCTGGAAAATAAGAATTTTATATCTTGTTCAGTTTCAGAAATATAACCTCTAACACCTTCAATGATTCACCCTGTATAGCAAAATTGTTATTGTTATTAATTGTTATTAATTGTTATTAATTGTTAAGTGTTCTATTTTAAATACAAAATATTTAAATGCATTATATACCTAATATAATAGGTGCCTCGGATCGCGATCGATTCTCTCGCGTTTTCTTTCACGTATAGTGCCGTAACCGCTTACGTTTCTTGTGCGTTGACCTACGTTACGTTCCGCTACGCCACGTTACCAATACGACGGGCTTGTGCGGTGGCTCTTACTCACTCTCTGCTCGCTCATTCATTCACTCACTTACCTACTTATTACTCACTCACTCACTCACTCACTCACTCACTCAATCACTCACTCACTCACTCACCACTCACTTACTCACTCACTCACTCATTCACTCACTTATTCACCCACTCATTCACTATAATACTCACTCTGCTCATTTACTTACTCTCACTCATCATTCAATCACTCACTCACTCACTCATTCAGTTACCATGACTCATTTACCACTCATTCACTCACTTATTTATTTATTCACATTCATTAATTAATTAATTCTTTTTCTTTTTCTCTCTTTTTCTTTCTCATTAATTTAATTATATATTCATGTTTCCTTTTAATATTTTTTGGAATATTTGCTCTTTCCCTTATGTTACCTTCTTCTTTTCTTCTAATTTCTTTTCATTATTTTGTTCTCTATGTTTCTCTCGACGCACACTTCATAGCTTCTTATACCAGAAGAGATAATGTTCTCCTTCGCTAATCTGCAAGTTGTCAACACCTGCAAGTATGGAGAAATGATTAAAATTATTAATATTAATATATTTACTGTTGTATACCGTCCAATTAAATCTTCTTTCGATAAATTTTTATAAACATTTTTGCGTTGCATGTGAATATACATATGTATAATACACGTCACATACACGAAAAAAAAATTAGCTACTCTAGCAAAAATAGGGACACCTAACATTTTTTTGCAGCAAGAGCTATATTTTTTTTACAGTAAAAGCTATATTTTTGCAACGAGAGCTATAATTTAGCAATAGTAGCAAAACTTTTAGCTCTTGCTGCAAAAAATGGTAAAAATGCACAATAACGGACCCAGCCCCAATAACCTTGACCTTGACATATGTTGTCAAGATCACCATCCTGAGTGATCTTCAGAAGGTTTTAGCCGTCGCTCAATTTTTATTAAAAATTATTAACAAAAAAGTTTGGAAAATATAGTAGTTATTTAATTAAGAACATGTATGTGGAAATAGTACATGTATGAACGAAGGAAAGTCATTTAAAGTAGTGAATTGTTGATATATTGAACATCAGTCTTTTTGTTAAAGCAGAGAATAGTTGGTATAGAAAATTATGGAAGGGTTAAAGCTATAGTGGTGTAAGTCACTTTTTTTAACCTATCAAGTTGAGTTCATAGGTGCAGTCTACACATGCAGATATGTTGAAAGTAAAAGAAAGAAAAAGTGGTAAAAAAAGTGACACACCACTATGGCTTTAACCCCTCCATATACAATTTCATGTGTTAGAAAGCATAAATGTTGTTACGCCCGTGCTGAGACGGACCTTAGTCCGAGCTGAAGCGAGCTGTCATTCAGGAGAAGTTGCGAAGCGTCCTTAGCAACGCGGCGCGCATCGATTTAACTTTGTCTTTGAGATCTAATCTTGTGTGTTGACACTTCTGTATTTCACAGCTGTAAATATACGCGAGTCTAAATTTCTAAAGTGCCTCCGAGTTATTATTGCGTGGGTGCCGAGTAAGTGCGAGAGTGCCGCGCTGTGTCGCGAAAGTGCGGAAGCTTCGCTTAGCGTGTGTAACAATATAAAGTTTTCTCTGTTTTAACCATAATTGTATGATTATAATTATACATGCAATTAAAGATAGTGAGACTGTGGCTCATCCACACAACAATTGGTTTGTTGTGTAGGTGGGTCCTACGAAGGGCTCCACAATTTCGAAAAATATAACTTAACTTAAACCAATTGTTGTGTGAGTAGGCCGTAGTTACTGAGTTACTATCTTTTTTAACTGTACAATTATAATCATACAGTTATGGTTAAAGCAGAGTATACTTTATATTTACGCTTTCTAATACATAAAATTGTATATATACTTTTGTTTAGGAATAAGCGTTCAATTTAATCTATAATTTTCAACCCGATCTCTCGCGCGCTCCGCTTGCGCCCGCGTGCCGTACGCTCAGCGTTACGCGTGACATGCGAGGCCGAGCCGGCCCGATCCGTCGGCGTAAACAACGCTCGGGTCGGCAGAAGACGATCGCCTGAGTCGACATTCCAACGTGTATTGAGAGGGTTCGAATTTTGGCAATTGTAACGTGCATCTTGAGATAACGCGCTTACGCCTTTTCGTGATATCGGTTCCCTGCATTACACGCGAGGCGTGCATCTAAGTGCATCTCCACGTGCGCCTCAAACTCAGAGCGAATTCCGAGCTCTGTCGCCCGCGAACGTGTCTACGTCGCGGTGCCTCGTTTCATTACCGTTTTTCGTGTACCGTTGTCGTCTTCGTAATACCAAAGACAAGAGTGCGTGCATTTAACCGCATTGTAAGTGCAATTTGTGATACCGCTCGCCTCTTCCGCCAACATTGACATTAAACTATATTTTATCTCAATAATTTGGAGCCGTTATTTCAAAGTCCTTCCGCCTTGGTGTGCAAACCTTCGTCAAGGTTGTATCAGCAACCATCAACAACAAACAACTTTTCTATATCAACTATTCTCTGCTTTAACAAAAAGACTGTTCAATATATCAACAATTCAGTGCTTTAAATGACTTTCCTTTTCGTTCATATATATACTATTTTCACATACATATTAGTCGTTTTAGTCGTTTATATCTTTCAATACTCAAAATAGCGGTAAATATATAGTAGTGACCACCCTCCGATGACCTTGACCTTGACATATATTGTCAAGGTCACCCTCCTGACCTTCAGAAGGTTTTAGCCGGCGGTCGTCGCTTATTAAAAAGTTATAAACAAAAAAAGTTTGAAAAATATAGCAGTTATTTTGGGTATTGAAAGGCATAAACGACTAATATGTGTGTGGAAATAGTACGTGGATGAACGAAGGAAAGTTATTTAAAGCAGCGAATTGTTGGTATATTGAAAGGAAAGTTATTTAAAGCAGAGAATAGTTGGTATATTAAAAAGTATATATACAATTTTATGTATTAGAAAGCGTGAATACAAAGTATTCTCTGCTTTAATCATGGCAAAAGCATTTTAAAGCTTTGTTAAAGCAGATTATAGTTGGTTATTAACAAAATTGAAGGTGGTCATTAACCTTGTTTTGTTAATAACCAACTATTATCTGCTTTAACAAAGCTTTAACATGCTTTTGTACAATTACGGTTAAAGCAGAGAATACTTTATATTTATGCTAACACATAAAATTGTATATACATATATATATTCTATACCAACTATTCTCCGCTTTAACAAAAAGACTGTTCAATGTATCAACAATTTACTGCTTTAAATTCTATAAACAATGGCTGATGTTACTTTTTATAAAATCTTAATCGTAATAAATGTGTTTATACAAGTCTGAAAATTTTCTCATTTAAAAATACACATAATTATTTATAATAAATATTATAACATAATTACCTATTAATTTTCTATAAATGGTTATTTTATAAAGACAGTTAATAAAATGACTGAAATGAACCAGCCAGATTCTAAAACGATGTACAATCGTTGCGTTTGACAATGTGGCGGGTCGCTTGTTAGCGTTTTATAAAACGACTAAAATTCTTAGCCAGATTGTAAAACATTTCATTTAACCATTATAGGGTATATCATATAGATGGATGAAAGTGGATAAGTGTAGGATCACTAGCTTCCGTGAGTTCCTCCAAGATAGAAGGTCCCTATAATTTTTTCTGCGTGTCCGTAGTTAACCCTGTCCATGGTCTTCCGCGTTGTCGATGCGTGTCTCATGGATGGCCAAAAATGCCGGTCACGACGCTATGTGTCGTGACGGCGACTCCACTAGCATATGCACAAAACGTTATCTCAGGTAGAGATATACGACTGGCTATAGCATCCCCTGGAGTCCGTGCTTATATATTTCTGTTGGCACGGTTGTGCGCTCTCGGGAAAGCATGTACGTCGGGTTATTGTTTTGCAGGCGTTATTGTATATTTGTGCGGTCGGCAGACCGCCACAACCATGATTTGAGAATGTGGCCGCACTTTATAAAATGCCTAGACGTTTTATAAAACGGCGGATTTTGCAAACTGGCTACGACATATATATAATTTTCAATATACCAACTATTCTCTGCTTTAAATAACTTTCCTTTAAATATACCAACAATTCGCTCCTTTAAATAACTTTCCTTTGTTCATACATGTACTATATCCACATACATATTAGTCGTTTATGCCTTTCAATACTCAAAATAACTGCTATATTTTTCAAAATTTTTGTTTATAACTTTTTAATAAGCAACGACCGCCGGCTAAAACCTTCTGAAGGTCACTCAGGAGGGTGACCTTGACAATATATGTCAAGGTCAAGGTTATCGGAGGGTGGTTTAAATACTATACATTTACCAAATTAGCTGCTATTTTTTTAAACGTTTTTAAATAATTTTTTAATAAAGAACGAGCGACGGCTAAAACCTTCTAAAGGTCACTCAGGAGGGTGACCTTGACAACAAATGTCAAGGTCAAGGTCATTGGGGCTGGATCCGTTATCGTGCATGTTTGCCTGAAAAATGTTAGCCCTATTTTTGCTATAGTAGCTATAATTTTTTCCCCGTGTAATACACATGTTACGCCCAAACATCGAAATCGCTCAGTAAGCGAAAAAAACATCTACAACGCGTTTTGGACGGTGCTGATCGTCCAAATACCGAAATAAGATATTTTTCCGGTGTGTGGACGTTTTTATTGTCCACAACGCGATGTGTGCATTTGAGAAACGTCCATGACGCGTTCTGCCCCCTGTACGGGGTGGATCTCTCTTCAGCTTAAAAAGTATAACTGTTGTCTGCTTTAACAAAAGGCATAATTTATTATCCTTTGTCACGCTTTTGTTAAAGCAGAAAATAATTGGTATATTGCAAAGTAAAACTTTTTCAATATAGGTACTTATCAATATACCAACTATTGTCTGCTTTAACAAAAGACACAGCATGCGCGTGTGGCCACTTTTTCTGCTAGATTCGTATTTTACGTGCCACAATACATAAGATTGTGAAGTTTCAGCCAAATCGACGGAGAAGCCTTTCTCCTTCAGTATTACCTTATTCGCTTTGTGAGTATTTCAAGTTATCCAGAACGCGTCGTGGACGTTTCTCAAATGCACACATCGCGTTGTGGACAATAAAAACGTCCGCACACCGGAAAAATATCTCATTTCGGTATTTGGACGATCAGCACCGTCCACAACGCGTTATGGATGTTTTTTTTGTTCACTGAGCGATTTCGATGTTTGGGCGTAACACATATATACAATTCTTTCTTATTGTCAGTTAAGGAATGAAAAATTTAATGCATCAAAATTTTACCTAGTTTTTTACCATATTTTTTATTATATTATATTTTTTGTTTATTATAATATTATATATTATTTCGATAGATCCATTTTCTAAGATAGAAAAATCAAAGTGGCTAGTCAACATTAGCAATAAACAGATCCTGGACTCTGTATCGGGTTTCCTGAGCTTGGGTGACAAATTTGTGTTACCAATAAATCAGGGTGACAAGAGGGACCGCGCTAACTCAGTCTTAGAACCGATTAAAAATTTCGAAGTAAATGTTTACAAAATTCCAGTAAACGCTGTGGAAGGCGTGCGAGGCTCGTTGACGGATTCTTTACATAGGTTTTTAGTGGATAAAAATCATGTTGATAGGGTCGACCGCTATAATTTGGATAGGTATGCCGAATGTAAAAAATTCTTGCGCGATAACCAGGATGTTTTCGTCACGAGAGCTGACAAGGGTCAAGTTACGGTCATTATGGACAGGGATGAATATTTGGAAAAAATGTCTGAAGTGCTCAATGGCCACTCCACTTACAGGAAATTAAAGAAAGATCCTACCAAACAAATTTCATCTAAATTAAATCAACTTGTCAGATCTTGGCGTGACGGAGGCATTATTGATGATCAAATTTACCGGCGCCTAAATTGTACAAATGGCAATCTTCCACGCTGTTACGGGCTGCCAAAGATACACAAAAATGGGTTCCCGTTACGCATTATTGTTTCGGTTCTGGGTAGGCCACTATACAGGGTATTCGAAAAGTGTGGGACCCCCTATTATCTAAAAAAGAACGCACTTTCACGGAAAATGACTCGAACAATAGTTGTAGGGGTCGTAAAGTACTATCTTGTGGTGACTTTAAACTTGACCTTGAATTTGACCTTGGGGGTTATTTGTAGGTCAAATCGAATTTTATTAATGAAAACCCCCATTTTTGATCCCGAATTTGAAAAGAGCGGCAAATTTTACGTACAAAAGTCGTAGGGGTCGCAAAATGCTATCTTCTGGTGACCTTAAACGTGATCTTGTACGTGACCTTGGAAGTCAGTAACCGATCTTGCCTTAGCTGGCCGGATCAGAATTCTATCTTGCCTTAGCTGGCTGGATCTGTAACCAATCTTGCCTTAGCTGGCCGGATCTGTAACCGATCTGAAGTACTTGTTTCTCTCGACGTAACGACTCTTTTCACCAATATTCCCAAGGAGTTAGTTCTTAAGGCGATAAAGAAACGATAGCACGATATCTCTCAGGCCACTAAGCTCAGTTTGCCGCAATTTTTACTTGATATTGAGTTAGTATTGGGATCCACGAGCTTCAGTTTTAACGGGGACACTTATGAACAGATTTTTGGCAGCCCGATGGGATCTCCACTTTCACCAATATTGGCCGATATTGTAATGGAAGATTTGGAAACTTATTGCCTCGCATTGCTTGATTTTGTTATATCGTCTTTCCGTAGATATGTCGATGATGTCTTTACCATAGTGATGTTCTCACAGTTTTTACCAACTACCACCCTCGTTTAAAATTTACGCACGAAATGGAAGTTAACGGGTCCATCTTCTTTCTGGATACACTGATTATTAGAAATCGCAAGAGGTTGTTGACTAATTGGCACCGAAAACCTAATTTTTCGGGCCGATATGTCAATTATTTTTCCAATCATCCACAGAAGTACAAAGTTAATACGATCATAAGCCTGGTTGACCATGCAATTTTACTGTTAGACAAACAATTTCACAATTCAAAGCCGCGTTCACACTAAGATACAAAGTTGAGGAACACCTGTATCCATACTGTATTGAAAAAGTCCCGAAACAAATTTGCCAAAGTCGGGTAACAAATTGGGCACAATTCTGAACGTGCATCGACTGTTCGAAACAGTTCGACAACCGCTGTATACATGTTTCTTGCTTTCCATTTCAAATGGAAAACATAAAACAAGGGGCGAGTATTTTAATTCATCGATTGATCAATCGCATCCCTGGTGGAAATAATTTTACAATTCTTTACACGAAAATTATGCGAAAACCACAATTTCTTATAATATAATTACAACTTTTCAAGCTATTTTTACGTATTTTAACGTCAAAAGTACGCGATTTGGGCCATGTTTGTAGTTTTCAAGAGACACGGTAGTGTCTCGCGCCAAGTACGCGCGGAGCGAGACAGCCGTGGCTCTATATACGCGGCGCGACGAGTTGCGAGTACCCGAGATTTTCAGATCTGGATAACCAGTGAACGGGTCAAGTTCTAACTAGGCTTATCGTAAAGCTTGGACCAAATTTATATAAGAAAAATGTTTTTATTTTTCCGCTACGTGCCCTACGAGCGGAGATATTACGATGCATAGGATAAAGTGTGAAATTTTCAATTCAGATACGTCATCGTCGTCCTCCAGATCGTCACTTTCACACTCTCGCCACGGCGCGCCGTGGCGCCACAGGTAGCGCGTCACTTTCACAATCTTGACGTTAATAGCGCTATTTTCCATTTTAGAGTAACAAAGTGTCGCCAGCGGTGCACTTGGTGTACTGAGTGCAGTTGCACTGCCGGTGCACTTGGTGTACTGAGTGCAGTCGCACCTCCGGCGCCCCGCGGCCAGGCGGTGTATGACAGCGCGGAGCGAGATAACCTACCTACGCGGCTGGATCGACTCGGGCTTTGCGCGATTCGGGAGTGTGTGTGTAGTGAAAAACGTTCAAGTCCGGCTTGCAGATCAAACTCGCCGAGCCGGACTCGCGAGTCAATTGTACAAAAATAATAGGCCGTTTTAGACGTCCGCGTCGTCGAGAAATATTCCGTCCGCGTCGAGGTTATGATGCTTATACGATGTTTATGTGTGCGTTCAGTCGGGATTCGTGCAGTGATAACGTGCAATGTGTGATAAACTATCGTAAGTAAACTATATCGTGCGTGATAATAAACTCACGCTCTCTCTCGCTCGCTTGTTCGCTCGCATAATCTCGTCTCTTACGAGTTAAAGTGAGGTTATTTATCCTCTAAATAAATCGCGAGAGAGATCGATCGAGTCATCATCATCACACGCGTCAAAGTGAGTGAGGTTAGTGTCATGTCACATTGACACCGCAGGGAGGATTGATTCGCACAATCTTTTAGGCTTATAAATACGGTACTCGCTCTGCTTTCATGTTGATCGTTTCTCAAGTCTGCTTTACAAAATATGCTTCTCGGAAGAAGTGGAAACATTATTTATTGATTTCTTATTCAATAAAGTTACTAATTTATTGTATATGTTTCTTTGATAGCAATCTGTCTGATGGTGTTCTGGGTTTTGATTGCGAATGGGTCAAAAAGAGACTCGTCTATCTGTTACAACTGGCTACTATCAGTGGAGTAGTTGCTTTGTTTCGCATCGGAAAGATTGGATACATTCCACCTAAGCTTAAGGTAACGTTTCAAATAGTTTATGATCAGATTATCCGCAACTATGCATAACATTGAATTTTAATAACATTACATTTAACTGCTGTAAGTAACACAAGACCTAATCTGATACTATTTATAGCCGATATAAATCGGAAAACTTTAACGTCGCATTAATTTAATTTATACAAATTTTGCAGTCGCAACAGCAGATTCAGTCGCAAACGCATCAGGCTATTGTCCTAAATGGCAAAATACAAAATCAAGTAAATCCGCCACTGCCAGACATTCCAAGTTACGCATCGACGCCTGGCTGGAAACTTCCATTGCCCGCATCATCGTTAAAGATTTCAAAAGTATCGAATGGTAAACCATATGATAATGTCTTTATTTTGTAAAAACAATTCAAATTCAACTTTGAAGCTACAAAATTTTTAATATAACTTTAACGTATAGGCATAGTGCTATCCTGGAGCATGAATCTAACGGATAAATATGCGGATATCGCCAGTTATCAATTGTACGCGTATCGGGAAGTCGCTGGTGTGAATCCTACCACTTCACTGTGGAAGAAAGTGGGTCATGTGCGCGCACTTCCGCTCCCTATGGCGTGTACCTTGACTCAGGTAAATTGAAACATCAACGTTATAACTCGTCAAAGGGATAAAACGTGTCTCATGCGTTGTTTGGAATTCGCAATACTGTGAGAGCAATATTCTTGTTACAGTTTTCCGAGGGTAACAATTATTACTTTGCGGTCAGAGCGGTTGATGCACATTCTAGAAAAGGACAGTACAGTATACCTGGCAATATCTCTCTGTAAAGGAGCAACATCAAGTTTTGAGATATACTCTTGCGTTCAACGCGTACTCGTGATAAAAATAGTTCGTAGATAACGTCATCTCAATAACACGGTACATTATAATGGATCTGACTCGACGATTGATTTAGCTAATGTCCCTCTTTTGGATTATTGAACTCAAAATGCGATAACTCCAGTTGATGTTAGTTCCATAAATGCTTCCAATCGCACACATAATTTATTGTACATAATTCCCTATTTCGTAATAGATATCTTAATTGTTTCTTTTTTATTAATTCCTTTTAATAACTGAATTTAATTCATCCTTTCGGGGCAAAATATTGATGTTACAACATAATTGTAATTTCTTGAAGACATTTTTATGATAAATTCATGAAGTTCTGTTTCTGATCTGTCGTATCAGAAACAATTTATGTAGATTGAAGGTTGCAGTATATATTTCGATATTTCCAGCGTTACGAAGTGTCCCCTGATAGCAAATTAATAGCCTTGTGCGGAAGACTGGGCGAAATATATTTGTTACACAGCTTTACACTAAAGAACTTGTCGGCTTACTAAAGATGAATTCGAAATGTAGGGTATTGGCGTTTACACCAGACAGTAAAACGCTTATCACACACGGTAGGGAGTAGACTTGTACGATTTTCTGTATACACTTTCCAACGTGATTTTTAAGGATTGGTATATAAATATCTTTTTTCTTATTCAACCGTAGACTGCAACGAGATGTACATATGGGATCTGAATACTCGCACGTGCATCAATCGTGCTGTAGATGATGGGTGCTTATCTTGCGCATCGCTCGCCGTGTCCCCGAGCGGTCAATTTGTGGCTACAGGCAGCGCGCAAGGTGTGGTTAATCTGTACGACATGAAAACTGTACTGGAGGATCAAATCCCCGCGCCTTTAAAGATAATGATGAATCTCGTGATTAAAATATTACCTAGAGCATCAGTTGATTTAGGATAAGATTCAAAGAGGCATAGAAGATGCTGTAAGATAATTAAGACAAAACTGGTAGCTCCAGTAGATAATAAAAGAGATAACACGTGAAATATGTTTAATATGATAAATATGGACAGATAATAATTTATTTATCATTAATACAGCGAGAAAAAATAAATTCTTCCTGTAACTAAAGTAATGCAATGACATGTATGCGCATTTATATATGTATATATCTACATATTGTGAATATGTTTATATGTAAGTATTATATAACTTAGAATTATGTCTCGTAGTTTGAAACAGAAAAATTTCCGCTCTCAGCCGACGGCTCGCGAGACACGAGCAGGGGTGTCAGATTTAGGCCGGGAGTCACTCGAGAGTCGGCTGGTGGGGGACACACACGCAAAAGAAAGCATGTATGTACTTGTGTTCGCAGGTACGTGCTTTCTCTTGCGTGCGCACGTCCCCCACCAGCCGACCCTCGAGTGACTCCCGACTTTAAAATCTGACATCCCTGGACACGTTAACGAATATAATGTAATTTTTATAAATATTTAGTTTCTGTAATTAATATTTATAACAATTGTAGCAGAAAGTGAGAAATGTTTTGTACATTAGTTATTGCTTGGTATAATCTTATTTAATCATTTGATGATTCTGTTATTTATAATAATGTTAAGCGAAAAGTTATTGAAGCAAAAAGTTTAACAATCTACATTATGTTATATAGGGTTACCTATTTTAATGGAAACAGTTGTATATATCTTAAACTTGACGTACAAAAGAAACGTTTCAGAAAAAAGTTTTATGATTTAGAAGGAGAAAAATAATGGTAAAATTAGTTTAGAAGGGAACAAATAATGGTAAAATTAGTTTTCGAATAAAAATATTTATTTTTGAAGTCATTCTATACATATCTTTTCTAATTTAGGCGGACTGGCAACACATAAATTTGTTTCATTTAACTTTTATATCTTTGTTCATAAGGCCATCACAAATATCATGAAAGCTTATTATAACACAACAGAATTATTACAGAAATATAGTAAAATGCTGATGATTTATTGCGTAATATAAATCGTACATTTTATATGTATAAAGTACCGTTTAAATCAATGTCAAATGCATATAAATAAATTTTATCATAATTTAGAATATCTAGAGCTACAGAAATATAAATTTTATAAGTTATATTTGCCAATGTACTTTAATTTTGCAGGTGCAATAAACGTTCTTTAAAAAGTGATAATTTTATAATACCTACATATATATATGAATAACTTCCGTGTTATCTTTTAAAAACTTATTCTTTTAATGTTTTACAGAAAATGGTCGTTTGATTCCATCTCAACTATATATATTTCGATTGCTCTGGATATAGAGATTTTTAAAACGAGCACAAAAGTCTATAAGCGATACCACATCAGATACAAAAAAATAGCTCCGGCTTAAAAAATAAATCGTCGTTAATAACTTTTCGCTTAACATTATTATAAATAACAGAATTATCAAATGATTAAATAAGATTATACCAAGCAATAACTAATGTACAAAACATTTCCCACTTTCTGCTACGATTGTTATAAATATTAATTACAGGAACTAAATATTTATAAAAATTACATTATATTCGTTAATGTGTCCAGGGATGTCAGATTTTAAAGCCGGGGGTCACTCGAGGGTCGGCTGGTGGGGGACGTGCGCACGCAAGAGAAAGCACGTACCTGCGAACACAAGTACATGCTTTCTTTTGCGTGTGTGTCCCCCACCAGCCGACTCTCGAGTGACTCCCGGCCTAAATCTGACACCCCTGCTCGTGTCTGGCGAGCCGTCGGCTGAGAGCGAAAATTTTTTTGTTTCAAACTATCAGATATAATTCTAAGTTATATAATACTTACATATAGACATATTCACAATATGTAGATATATACATATATAAATGCGCATACATGTCATTGCATTACTTTAGTTACAGGAAAAATTTATTTTTTCTCGCTGTATTAATGATAAATAAATTATTATCTGTCCATATTTATCACATTAAACATATCTCACGTGTTATCTCTTTCATTATCTACTGGAGCTACCAGTTTTGTCTTAATTATCTACAGAAACGTCCTCATTCTTAGGTAAAGGATTTATTAAAATAACATTCTTATTTGATGGCATTTGTTGAACACTGCCATATATCGTTTCTTACAGCATCTTCTATGGCTCTTTGAATCTTATCCTAAATCAACTGATGCTCTAGGTAATATTTTAATCACGAGATTCATCATTATCTTTAAAGGCGCGGGGATTTGATCCTCCAGTACGGTTTTCATGTCGTACAGATTAACCACACCTTGCGCGCTGCCTGTAGCCACAAATTGGCCGCTCGGGGACACGGCGAGTGATGCGCAAGATAAGCACCCATCATCTACAGCACGATTGATGCACGTGCGAGTATTCAGATTCCATATGTACATCTCGTTGCAGTCTACGGTTGAATAAGAAAAAAGATATTTATATACCAATCCTTAAAAATCACGTTGGAAAGTGTATACAGAAAATCGTACAAGTCTACTCACTACTGTGTGTGATAAGCGTTTTACTGTCTGGTGTAAACGCCAATACCCTACATTTCGAATTCATCTTTAGTATGCCGACAAGTTCTTTAGTAAAGCTGTGTAACAAATATATTTCGCCCAGTCTTCCGCACAAGGCTATTAATTTGCTATCAGGGGACACTTCGTAACGCTGGAAATATCGAAATATATACTGCAACCTTCAATCTACATAAATTGTTTCTGATACGACAGATCAGAAACAGAACTTCATGAATTTATCATAAAAATGTCTTCAAGAAATTACAATTATGTTGTAACATCAATATTTTGCCCCGAAAGGATGAATTAAAATTTAGCTATTAAAAGGAATTAATAAAAAAGAAACAATTAAGATATCTATTACGAAATAGGGAATTATGTACAATAAATTATGTGTGCGATTGGAAGCATTTATGGGACTAACATCAACTGGAGTTATCGCATTTTGAGTTCAATAATCCAGAAGAGGGACATTAGCTAAATCAATCGTCGAGTCAGATCCATTATAATGTACCGTGTTATTGAGATGACGTTATCTACGAACTATTTTTATCACAAGTACACGTTGAACGCAAGAGTATATCTCAAAACTTGATGTTGCTCCTTTACAGAGAGATATTGCCAGGTATACTGTACTGTCCTTTTCTAGAATGTGCATCAACCGCTCTGACCGCAAAGTAATAATTGTTACCCTCAGAAAACTGTAACAAGAATATTGCTCTCACAGTATTGCGAATTCCAAACAACGCATGAGACACGTTTTATCCTTTTGACGAGTTAATAACGTTGATGTTTCAATTTACCTGAGTCAAGGTACACGCCATAGGGAGCGGAAGTGCGCGCACATGACCCACTTTCTTCCACAGTGAAGTGGTAGGATTCACACCAGCGACTTCCTGATACGCGTACAATTGATAACTGGCGATATCCGCATATTTATCCGTTAGATTCATGCTCCAGGATAGCACTATGCCTATACGTTAAAGTTATATTAAAATTTTGTAGCTTCAAAGTTGAATTTGAATTATTTGTACAAAATAGAGACATTATCATATAGTTTACCATTCGATACTTTTGAAATCTTTAACGATGGTGCGGGCAATGGAAGTTTCCAGCCAGGCGTCGATGCGTAACTTGGAATGTCTGGCAGTGGCGGATTTACTTGATTTTGTATTTTGCCATTTAGGACAATAGCCTGATGCGTTTGCGACTGAATCTGCTGTTGCGAATCTGCTGTTGCGAATCTGCAAAATTTGTATAAATTAAATTAATGTGACGTTAAAGTTTTCCGATTTATATCGGCTATAAATAGTATCGGATTAGGTCTTGTGTTACTTACAGCAGTTAAATGTAATGTTATTAAAATTCAATGTTATGCATAGTTGCGGATAATCTGATCATGAATTATTTGAAACGTTACCTTAAGCTTAGGTGGAATGTATCCAATCTTTCCGATGCGAAACAAAGCAACTACTCCATTGATAGTAGCCAGTTGTAACAGATAGACGAGTCTCTTTTTGACCCATTCGCAATCAAAACCCAGAACACCATCAGACAGATCGCTATCAAAGAAACATATACAATAAATTAGTAACTTTATTGAATAAGAAATCAATAAATAATGTTTCCACTTCTTCCGGGAAGCATATTTTGTAAAGCAGACTTGAGAAACAATCAACATGAAAGCAGAGCGAGTACTGTATTTATAAGCCTAAAGGATTGTGCGAATCAATCCTCCCTGCGGTGTCAATGTGACATGACACGTTAACCTCACTCACTTTGACGCGTGTGATGATGATGACTCGATCGATCTCTCTCGCGATTTATTTAGAGGATAAATAACCTCACTTTAATTTGTAAGAGACGAGATTATGCGAGCGAGCAAGCGAGCGAGAGAGAGCGTGAGTTTATTATCACGCACGATATAGTTTACTTACGATAGTTTATCACACATTGCACGTTATCACTGCACGAGTCCCGACTGAACGCACACATAAACATCGTAAGCATCATAACCTCGACGCGGACGGAATATTTCTCGACGACGCGGACGTCTAAAACGGCCTATTATTTTTGTACGATTGACTCGCAAGTCCGGCTCGGCGAGCTTGATCTGCAAGCCGGACTTGAACGTTTTTCACTACACATTCATTTTACGTAGAAATTTTTATGAATAACTACAACTTTTTACGATATACTACAAAATAAAATATAAAATTTACTTCTCTTGTTGAACATTATGTTATTGCTAAAAATCTTGATTACGTGCAAACTTAATTAAATAAATTTATATTGTACTTAGAAAATTTGCTTACCACCGCTGGATTTGAACCTGAAACCCTTGGCTCTTGAGTCAGTCACCTTCCGCACTGTGCTACAACATTGATTGATGAAGACATTTCGTATTGTCTACATTACATATGTTACACTTATTGTTAGCAGACTTACGGAAGATGTCAGCTCTTAATAGGGTCGGCTTAATATATATATATATTTCTTACAAAATTGATTTCGGTCATCGATTCGATATCGAATCGATGACTTATTGACATCAAAATTGACATAAAAAATTAGCCGATTTCAATCAAATTGTTTTGGCATCAAGAGTTGCTTCTTTCTAAGTTACCTGTGTTTAAAACTCTAAAAATTTTGTCTAAAATTAAGAGACTATCACCGTATGAAAGTATACATGCAGATAGTCATGATTGATTCGATATCGATCGACTCATATGGTGATAGTCTCTTAATATTAGACAAAATTTTTAGAGTTTTGAACACAGGTAACTTATAGAAAGAAGCAACTCTTGATGCCAAAACAATTCGAAATCGGCTGATTTTTTATATTAATTTCGATATCGACGAGTTTCTGGTGAATCGACATTGAATTGACGTCGATTTGACATCAGCCTTCTCACTGGGTAAATATGCGACATGTTCGACATTTTTACATCGGACTATGCTAAAATCTGCAACTTTCTATGAGCAATAAGGTCTGTTTCTATTCCTGCACTGCTGAACTAGTGTACACTGGTTAAGTTAGAGTGGGACAAGTATACTTTGTTTCATTCTAACTTAATTACTGCAACAGTGTGCACTATTTTAGCAGTGCAGGAATAGAAAACAGATCTATATATTCAATCAAAAACACGATATAAGTATAGCTCTCGTTTGCCTTATATCGTGTCTTTCATTGTGTATCTGGAGAGCTTGTTTCTTGTTATAAGATCTATATACTGTTTTTATAAACATGTATAATAACTTCTACAACAAACTACATTTAATCATAAAAATATTCTTAGAATGTTGTAGAAAGTTGTAAATAGTGGTAATTTTTACAATAATCTACAACTTCTACAAATTACTACAATTTTCATAAAAAATTTTTTTAGAACATTGTAGAAAGTTGTAAATAGTTGTGATTTTTACAATAATCTACAACTTCTACAATTTACTACGTTCTCGTAAAAAATATTCGTAGAATGTTGTAGATAGTTGTAAATGGTTGCGATTTTTACAATAATCTACAACTTCTACAAATTACTACAATTTTCATAAAAAATTTTCTTAGAACATTGTAGAAAGTTGTAAATAGTTGTGATTTTTACAATAATCTACAACTTCTACAATTTACTACGTTCTCGTAAAAAATATTCGTAGAATGTTGTAGATAGTTGTAAATGGTTGCGATTTTTACAATAATCTACAACTTCTACAAATTACTACAATTTTCATAAAAAATTTTCTTAGAACATTGTAGAAAGTTGTAAATAGTTGTGATTTTTACAATAATCTACAACTTCTACAAATTACTACAATTTTTATAAAAAATTTTCTTAGAACATTGTACAAAGTTGTACAATAAATAGTTGTGATTTTTACAATAATCTACAACTTCTACAATTTACTACGTTCTCGTAAAAAATATTCGTAGAATGTTGTAGACAGTTGTAAATAATTGCGATTTTTACAATAATCTACAACTTCTATTATACAATTTACTACGTTCTCATAAAAATGTTCGTAAAAAGTTGTTAAAACTTGTAAAAATTTTCTATTATTTTTTACAACACTACAATTTATTACAATTTACTACAATTTACCATGAATTTCTACAAGTTTCGCAAATTTGTAGAAATTTGTGATTTGTTGTAGAAGATTGTAATTTTTTGTAAAAATACGTAAATTGTTGTAAAATTATTTCCAACAGGGATTATTTGCATTATTCTCTTTGGTAATAAGTTCGCCACCTGGTAAAAATTTTTTATATAAACATATATATAAATACACATAAAACATACATATATCTATATATAGAACATATTAAATATATATATAATCATATATATAAATGTGACAGTTATGGGAGGGTATCGCCGGGAGGTGCAGAAAGTGTGAAAGGCTGAAAGAACACTCTCCGTCGTGAGCCGTGAGATTTGTTCGATTCATCGATCACACCTTCCTTTCTCCTCGACGTCTAATTATACAATCTATTTTATTTCAAATGTCAAAAAGTGCGACACGGTGCAGCTGCAAGAACCTCCTCCTTTTTTCAAGGCGCGGAAGGTGTAGATCGGTAGAATTACGCTCCGCGAGTGTACACCTGTCGCGTCTCGAGGTGCAGAAGGTGCAGGTGGAAGATTGAAGGATCTCCAGCTGGTTTCTGTCATTACGCGCGGCCGCCCGAGCATTCTATAAATATTCAGCTATATACGTGATACGCGCACGGTTTTCCGCCCCGCTGTCCGTCGAAATCCGTTGCGAGACGTACCGCCGTTGTCGAATCCCCGGAGTTTCCAGCAGATTCCGTATTCGTACGATAACACGCATCCTCTCACCCCTTTCCTCCCTCTGTTTCTGTCTGTCTCTCTCTCTCCCTCTCTCTGGATTGACGTGAGTACAGATAGACGTGTCATATATCGCTCCGTATTTAGCGAATATTTTCTGCCGCCTATTGCCCTTCGGGGCCTTCCTTTTCTAGTGCATGGATACAGAGCTATCTTGGCTTGCATTATTCGTTTCTGCTTACGCTGGACCTGCTCCTGGTGGTGACTACAACCTCATTCTCTTTTGCATCTATTTCTTCTTTTCCTGGAACTTGGTATCTCCACGTCTCGGTATCTGCGGAGCGCGCATGCGCTGGGTTCCCTGGCTGGCCGCGGGCGTGCGAGGAGTTCGGGAGCGAATGCCGGAAAGGGAAACAACTTCGCCCTCCACAGCGGGCTCGGAGCATGACAGTCGTGGCGAAAACAAAAACAAGCCCGTTAGGAGGGCTTCCTCTTCTATTTCAAATCAATCTGCTTCGTTTGACAAAGCACATGAATTCGTTATGAATGTGTCAAGGGTAAATGCATTAAAACAATCGATTAAAGCACATAGCGATGAGGTCGTTGCATCGCTCTTGTCGAGTAGGGAGTCTAAAGACAGGAAGACTCAGATTGAGGCTGCTCTTCGTGTATGTAGGAAAGCATTTGTGGAATTGTCGGCCGCCTATATAAGTCTTTTGGAGCGTCAGACACATGCGCCTTCTCCCGAGATGATCGGGGACATTGTTAGGGATGTTCTAGCTGAGGCTCGCGACTGCCCCCGGGCGTGTGCGTCCGGCGGGTGTTCTGCGTCGTGCGAGCCGGCGGGCGCTGCTTCCGCGCGCTCATATGCATACGTTGCTGCCTCCGAGCGGGCTGAGTCTAGCGTTGCGGGTGGCCCTCCGCTGAAAGCTCCAAGGACGACGAACCTGATTGTGGTCCCGAGGGATGACTCCTCAACCAAATATGTCACGTCAAAGGATACGAGGGAGGCTTTGCAGAAAGCTGTGAGACCATCGGACTTTAACTTAAAAGTTAAAAGCATATCATCGACCAAGAATAACGGAATCCGCATCGAGGCCCTCTCCGTGGATTTGAATAAGATGAAGGATTCGATCGAACTTGACAATGCTGGTCTCAAACTA
Source organism: Harpagoxenus sublaevis (assembly GCA_030770355.1). Lineage (NCBI taxonomy): Eukaryota > Metazoa > Arthropoda > Insecta > Hymenoptera > Formicidae > Harpagoxenus > Harpagoxenus sublaevis. The sequence continues at coordinate 21,042 of JASTWR010000741.1, forward strand.
GAAGAAGAAAGAAAGGCTAATCCCAGGCTGCTTATTCGAGGAATACCCTGCAATCTGTCTTGCGATGAAATAAGATCCGAATTTATTGCATTAAATCTGAAAAATTTTGATGTCTCAGAGGTAAAAATAATCTATATTTTTTCCGCAAAGAATAATCGCAGGACCACGAGCTGTGTAATTGAGGTGACACCGGGCATACGCTCGTATTTGCTTGGGAACGGACTTGCTTTTAATAATTACTCCGCTTGCAGAGTGTCGGATCATATTAGAGTGCTGCAGTGCTACAGGTGCCTGGCTTTTGGTCACTTCGCCGAACAATGCAGGTTCTCTCCACTTTGCGGCCAATGCGCTGGCGATCACGAGACCAAAACATGTTCCAATAGAGATGCGACTCCTGTCTGCGGAAACTGTAAAAGATGGACCTCGCAGGAAGCACAACACCATTCGGCTTAGGACAGTAAACGATGTCCCATTCTGAGACGAAGAATAGCGGAAAAAACAAAAACGATCAACTATAGTTAACGAACTTCCAGAATTTCTACGTATATGCCATGTAAACTGTCAATCGTTAACGGCTCACCTTGACGAGTTCCAAGCATATTTTGGTCCTTCTGGGTATCATATAATATGCCTATCCGAAACCTGGTTGAGGCCTGCTGTTTCTGATAGTCTTATCTTACTGCATGGGTACCAAATTTTCAGATGCGACAGGCAGGGTAGAAATGGCGGTGGAGTTGTTTTCTACATTTCTAACTCCCTTCAGGCCAGGATCCTGCTGCATTCGGAAGATGTACGTGACGGTAGACCTGAATTTCTCGTGGCTGAAATCTCTGTAAGTAGCAGCTTTAAGATACTTCTGGCGGTGGTTTATCGACCGCCTCATTGCGGATACTTACGGGAATTTTTTGATGCATTTGCGGATTTTTCTGCTGGTTACAAGCACTTGATAATCTTTGGCGACTTCAATGCTGATCTATGCTCTGTCACCTTTGACTCGACTCAAATCTTGACTTTCATTGAAGCCATGAACCTCTACTTGGTTCCTTACGCCCCAACTCATCACACTCGTTCGTCTTCCACACTTCTTGACTTATGTATCATTGATGATGCCGATAAATTGATTTCCTACGAGCAATGTGATGCATGTTTCTTATCTGCCCACGATCTCATCAGCATAAAGTACAGGGTCAGAATTGAGCGTTACCTCAGACGCGAGATCATGGTGCGTGATTTCCGTTTTTTTGACATTGATGACTTTCTGAATGATATGAGAGGATATGACTGGAATGTACTGTATCAGGCTGACAACATCGACAGCAAGGTTTCGTTTCTGAATGATGCCCTTATTGAGTGCTACGACAGGCGTGCTCCTCTCCGCAACATCCAGCCAAAGCATTTTCCTGCTCCCTGGCTTACGCCGGACATTAAATTTGTGATGAAGGCCAGAGACAGAGCGAGAAGAGTCTGGAAGAGAAGTAAGACCAATGCGAACTACACCAGATATAAGATCCTAAGAAACCAAGCTCAGGCCTTAGTACGTTCCGCCAAGGAAAAATATTAGCTGGACGCCTTTCAGAACGGAAGCGAACCGACTGCTATATGGAAGAAACTTAAACATCTTGGTCTCTTAAAATCCAAAAATGTCGATAAGAAACTCATCTTCTCCACGGACGAACTTAATGAATTCTTTGCAAGTGTTGCGGCAGGCTCGGACGGACAGCAGACTCACCACCCTGTCTATCTTGGCGAGGAAACTTATGAAGACTCAAAATTCTACTGGAGTAACATTGAAGAAAAAGTTGTGTCGACGGTCTGTCTTGCAAACTCTTTATTCGGGCTCTACCTTGTGTCCTTCCGGTTTTAACTCACATTTTTAACTTTAGCCTGACCTACGGTGTCTATCCTCGAACTTGGAAGACAGCGATCATCTGCCCGATTCCGAAGGTTAAATGTCCGTCGGAAATGCGTGATTATAGGCCTATTTCGATCCTTTGCGCGGTTTCAAAGGCATTAGAGCGCATCGCGACTGAGCAGATCTCGCGCTATATGGAGGACACGGGCACCTTGGATCCATTTCAATCTGCGTACAGGAAAGGACTTTCTACACTGTCCGCGTTAATTCGCATCCTTGATGATGTGAGACAGGCTGCCGACAGGAGGATGGTGACAGTTGCGGTTTTTTTTTATTTCACCAAAGCATTTGATTACGTCAATTATTATATCTTAATTGACAAATTAAGAAACCTTGGTCTCTCCACTTTGGCCTTAAGATGGTTGTGCTCCTATCTCGATGACAGAAAACAAGCTGTGCGTGATCCTGAAACGAGGAAGACGTCGTCAGAGCGTCCAGTGTTCACCGGTGTGCCTCAAGGCTCAGTATTGGGACCTCTTTTATTTGTCCTCTACTTGATTGGTTTCGGCAGAGTCCTTAATCACTGTAAATATCATTTCTACGCTGATGATCTGGTAATTTATCTACACACTGAGCTTAAAAATATAACTGAAGCTATTCTCAGAATTAACGAGGACATTACTAGCATCACGCACTGGGCTACAACTAACAAGCTATCTCTTAATCCTAGCAAAACCAAAGCCATGATCATGGGCACCTCTAGATTCATCAGTGGACTGAACTTGGATGAATTGCCTAGAATCTTCATCAACGATGCAGCAATTCCTTACTGCGACACAGTGCAGTACCTGGGTGTCCATATTGCGAGCTCACTTTCTTGGGAGAAACATATTACTAAAACATCAGCCAAAGCCAATGCAACTCTCCATCAGCTAAAGCTCTGCGAACACCTACTACCGCCTCATCTCAGATCACGGCTTATAACTACCCTGATTCTGCCACTGTTCGATTATTGTTGTACCGCATTCACTGACATCACTACCGAACACAACCTTCGTCTACAAAGGTCTTTGAATACTTGTGTCCGGTTCATCTTCCAGGTAAAACGGGATGAGCACATAACTCCTTTCTATGAGAAGCTCCAATGGCTCAAGATTAGATCCAGGCGTATCTACTTTGTCGGCTGTCTGACCTTCAAACTCTTGAAGCTTGAAACCTCTGATGCTACTTCTTGTAGATTTGAACGTAGATGCGATATAGTCTTCCGAGATACTAGGGCATCGGCTGATGCTCTCATCCTGCCGCAATGTCGCACAGAATTTTATAGACGCTCTTTCATCTGCTCAGCCGTTGAGTTTTGGAACAGTATTCCAACCGACATAAGTCGTGCACCTACCCTTGACGCATTCAAACTAAAATTGTACGACTATCTGCTCAGTAATAATGTTTGACGTCTTATGTGATAATTTCTGTAGAACTTATATATACACATACATTTTTCTTTAATTATTTTATTTTTGTTTTTATCTCTTATACAATATTTGTTATATTTTGTATGTGATGGCAATTATTCTTGTACAAGTTCTCACGCTTGAGGGGACATTGTCCCAGAGCGTAAAATAAATAGCGATTTCTCTCTCTCTCTTTCTTTCTCTCTCTCTTTTATATATATGTACCTATATATATATATACATATATAAATTCAGAGGTAGATGCTACTACCCGCAGCGGCTATTTCTGAAGACATCGCGGATTCAACTAACTGTAGTCTGGACGCGGAAAAAAGTATTAATACAGTTACGGAATGTGAACAGACAGTTCCCCTACTTTCTATCTAAACTGTTTCGATTTGGTATGGATACAATGTTTCTCAACTTTGTATCCTAGTGTGGACGAGGCTTAGCATTGAAATTGTAAAAGACATCCTTATAAATAATTGCTTCCCTGAACAGATCATTAATAAGCATATTAACAAGAGGTTAAAAGAATTAAATTATCGCAGGGACATCATCGACTCCAGCACTAATATTAACATGTTCGACGCCCGGAGATACTTAGCGATTCCGTTTTTTAAGGAATTAAGCGAGAATGTCCGCCGTATCTTGAACAGATGTGGCTTAGATGTCCTTCATACGATGCCAAAGAAACATGATTCAATTATAAAACGGGGCAAAGATAAAACTGCCAACTTGAAAGAAACAGGTGTAGTTTATAAGATTGACTGCAATGATTGCAACGCGTCCTATATAGGACAAACATCAAGACATCTGGAAACTCGTGTGAAGGAGCATCGGAGCAACATTAAAAAACAGGAGAGTAACTACTCGGTAGACAGCAAGCATCGTCTTGCTTAGGGGCATGATTTTAAATGGTCCACCCCTAAAATTTTACATAGAGAGAGAAATACGAGGAAAAGAGAAATTGCGGAGATGTTTTATATTAAAAAACATAACAACACGATCAATCTCAAAAAAGGACACAGATAACTTGAATCTTTTGTATGAACGTATTATAAGTTCCACATAACCGCTGTCTCTCCGTTTGTTTTTATATTTGTCTCTCTATGACCCACTCGCGGATCCATATTTTCAAATTAGTTTGACGCCGACCTTTGATTTGGAGCGACTGCTCTCACATTTTTCGGTCCTGACAATGTATCTCGGGTCGAAATCTTACGATTACCCAGATAGCAAAATGCTAGCAGTATGCCAGCAGATTCAATCACGAATTTGCAGCAGATTCCGCTCCGCTGCGTTCTCATTAAGCTTTGGTTCTGCCAGCACAATGTGCCAGCACAATGTGATGGCAAAAATGCAGCAGAAACGAAGCACGGTATGCCGTCACAATATGATGCTAGAAATGCAGCTAATAACAAACAGAGCCAGCAATATTAATTATCGACAGCAGATGTATAGCAGAAATCGAGCTTGATGTGTTGTCACGATGTGGCAGCAGAAACACGGCAGAAATGAATCAGGATTTTCCTGATGGAAAAATATTTTTTAGAATTATTTTTAATATATATATGTATATTTTAATCAGAATTTCTATAAAAATTTTCATATTTTCTCAGAATTTTTATATGAATTGGAACGTTTTTCAGAAAAACTCAGACAAAATAAGAATGACATATGTTTCCCTAATATATATATATATGTATATACAAGGTGGTCCTGAAATAGTTGCGTAAAATCAGGGATTGGATTGGGCTTGTTAAAAGGATGAAAAAAGTTCCCATAAACGTTAGTCCAAAAACGCATCCCGCAGGAGTTACGACTCATTTCATTATTAATTTCAAAAAATAAATACTTTTATAGTTCTGATCGTATTTGTTGTTCAATAAGTAGCTTAATCGATGTTGTCACAATTGAAATCCAATATTATTGTTTGCGCACAGAGGCAACACTTTAGAATTCAAAACACAACAATCTCGGTCATCTTCTCCGGGGATCGCTAAGCATTAGTCGAAAGGAAAAAGTCAGTTTGGTGTTGTCTCTGCCAGTGTCTACTTACGAGCCCTTGTCTCGCTTCGTTTTGTTAATTATTGTGAACCGTTCTCTCTAATTCGTTCTTATTTAAAATAAAATTAAAATGAATCGTTTTTTAAACGCCGAGTTCGCTGATATTCATTTTACTTATGGCCGTGCAAATAAAAATTGTTGTTTAGCTCGACGTCTGTATCAAGAAACTTTTCTACAACGTCAGTGTCCTGCTGAGAAAACTTTTTTCAGCATTCATCGACATCTTCGAGAGACTGGTTCTTTCAAAATTTGTACTAGTGATCGTGGCATTCCAAGAAATGTACGAACTGTATAAATATGGAAGAAGAAATACTTGAAAGAATAGAGCAAGATCCAACAACAAGTACCAGAAAGATTGGTGCTGAAATTGGTGTATCGCATCAATCAGTGTTAAGAGTTTTGAAAGAACAACAACTGTATCCGTACCATATACAGCGAGTACAGTCACTTTTGGAAACTGACTATCCTGGACGTGTTCGGTTTGCTACGAGATCGCATTATCAACAGCTGCGAAATTATAAGAAATACGCCAGGAATCTTTGAGCGTGTTAGACAGTCAATGGTTAGACGGATGGAAGCGTGTGTTTTAGTTAACGGTGGACATTTTCAACAACTCCTGTAAATAAAAATAAAGTTTTTTTCCTTTCATGGCCTTCCATTCTTCTGTATCAGGTATCAATAATTAAATGAGTCGTAACTCCTGCGGGATGCGTTTTCGGACTAACGTTTATGGGAACTTTTTTCATCCTTTTGACGAGCCCAATCCAATCCCTGATTTTACGCAACTATTTTAGGACCACCCTGTATATACTCGTAATATGAGAAAATCTATGTTAATTTATCAGAAATTTTTATTATACATACTGTCACGGCTTTTTGCACGCGGGCGCAAGCCGGATCAAAAGGGGACGGTAGAGAGTCAGGTGTCAGGCCTCTCGAATGGGTCCCTCGCACGAAATCTTTGACTTGCGAAATAAACTATTGGGCGCCAGACGCGGCAAATCGCGTCCACTAAATACAACAATTCGCTAATGATTTATCCCGACAGTGCAAATGCTTCGATTCGCAAAATTCGTCAAAACGCAAGTAATGATTCACGAAAGCTCCAACTTAATTATTCGTGCGAAGGCCGACCAGCTCGACTTAACGGCAGAGGGGCGGGGCAAGGCAGGGCAGTGCAAGAGGACGACGGGGTGACGGCCAAATAATTCGCCACACGTAGAATATAATAAAATAATTGATCGTTTATTGCTAGTATCTGGTAATGAAAAGGGGTGGAAACAGTGGTTTAATAAGAGTAATTTTAATAATAATAGTTAAATTGATTCGTGGAATAATAACAAGGTAGAATGAGGCAATTGCCCCCGCCTATCAAACTGTAATCAAGTTCGTTTACAAAAACTAAAGGAAGAAACGGTGAATAATAGAGCGGAGTAATAACAAACGCGAATATAAATTGAAACCAGCTCGAAACGCGAGTAATGTGCGACACGAGTAGCGTAAAATCAGACGGAAAGTATACTGGAATGGATGACCGTATTAATTGACTAAATTATGATAATCTCTGGATCGTTACGGAGCAAAGAAAGAACTAAACAATGAGATCTAAATAACATTTGCGATATCTCTCGCAATCAAAACGTAATTCGGTAAATATTATAAACAATAAAGCCACAAATGTCGACGATCAAGTATAATGTCTGCGCGCGCCCAACGAAACACGACAACGTAGTCTGGTAAGATTACAACTCGCCCACAAAACAGATAATCACGCTGGGATTGCAATAAATCGCTATCAAGTAGACGCGGAGATTCAACTTCGGTCTACTTTGTTCTGTTCTGTCGTCAGTGGTTTTTACGCCGTTCCGGCGTGAGCTTGTCGCACGCGCGACGCAATTACCGGGCGCAAGAGAGCACGCGAATCAAGAAAGTTCGTAGCTTAACAATAACGCGAGAACGATTCCGGATAACGCGAACAACAGTCTAAATAACGCAACGAATAAACCAGGGTAACGCCAAATTACTATTCCGACTCAAACCATGCCAATGAATAATATCAGGTCGTGAATCCAGTACAAAATACCAAGCGCGAGTAATAACGCAAAACTAATACGCGGCAGCGAACAACGCAAACATAATATCGTTCATATCGCAATTAATAATTATTGCCATTAAGATCGCTAATGATAATACTAAATAACGTTGCGAATAATAACACAATAATATTGGAAATAATCCAAAGAACGCGAGATAGTATTCGGACGCAACTCTAACACTCAAGAATATCGAATGCGAATAATGGCGCAAAACAAATACGCGGCAGCAAGAAACACAAGATACTGGAGAAACGATACAAATAGTAACGCGGAAGAATATTGTAAATAATCACGCGAAGGAAGATCGCAAACAATAACGCGAAAGAAGATTGCGAACTGCGATCGCCAAATGATTACAACTAATAACGCGAGGTCCTATTACGAATAATAACGACGAATATTATTGCAAATCGTAACGCAAACTAATATCTCTAACGATTACGCAAAATAACATCGCAATTAATAACGCTGGATCATAGCGATTACTCAGGTAAACGAATATCACAAACTATAACGCGAAATAAGATCGCGACTACTAACGCAAAATAATAACACTAATAATAGCGCGAAATAATGTCGGGACTAATAACGCAAAATAATAACACTAATAATAACACGAAATAATATCGCGACTAATAACGCAAAATAATAACACTAATAATAACGCGAAATAATATCGCGACGGATAACGCAATCTAATATCGCGAAACGATATCGCGAGTAATATGATGGGGTAGTGTCGCAAATAATATCTCCAGAGGACATCGGGAATGATAGATCCCGAGCGGCGTAACTAACAAGACCCAGGAACGCGACACGGAAATAATACGCATCGAACAACATGCAAAAACACGCGGTATGCGGGCGCGACGTGACTCGCACGCCGGGCGCGGCGGCGGAGGCGCGAGCGCGAACGCGCGTACGACTCGGGACGGCACTACGCAATCGAAAACGCAAAAAGGGTCGAACTCTAACGGAACGCGAGCAGATACGTTTTCACGCCACACTCAACGCGTACTCCGAGTCGGTCGGCAAAACGCCAGACTTCACCCGGTACGCGAGCAGATACGCGGTAACGCCACACTCAGCGCGTACCCGAGGACGTACGCCACACACGAGTCTAATACGCGGCCACTCCCGGATGCCGCCCGCGCGAACGCGATATCTCGCTCTTCGGCCCCGCCGAAGGTCACCGCACACGCCCGCGATCACGATCTCCCAGGGGGTCGTCACGCGACGCGAATCCGCGATACCCTAACTCCGCACGCATACAAAGCTCGCGCGATCGCCAAGGGGGCCCTCCGCGCTCGATGCCGATCGCCTTCGCGAAATCACTAATATGCTACGCCGTGCACGGCGAGCTAACACCAAAATTCACTAATTACCCACGCGAGTCGGCAACGAAACGCGAACGCGACCCGACGGCTTTCCCGTGGCTGTACGACAAAGAAACTCGGGGCAACCTCACCGGCACTCGATCTGGCTCCTTCGTACGGGTATCCTCCAAGAAACTCGACCTGGCTCCTTACAAACTTATTTCTCGCGGCAGGTCCTCACAGGCACAAGTTGACTCGGCGAGGGGGCGAACCGAAAGAGATCGTTCCCTCGGTCGTTCGATTGCGGATCGACGACGCGCCTCACCCCGGGGGTGCGTACGTCTGTGGCGCGACAGCGCGGGCCAATCGGGATCGATCCCGCAAGTACGCCGCGACACTTCGCGTAACGTGGTCTCGCGTGATCCGTTGCGGGGTGCCTCGCGACTCCGCGATAAATAATCGATGGGGTGATCGGTGAACGGGGGTCGGACGCCCCGGTCCTCCCCATGGCGTCTCCGCCGCGGGGGCGTCCCTCCCCGTGGCTTCCGGGTTGGAGTCGTAGCTGTCTTAGCGGTTACGCCGCCTCGCGGCGTAACGCAATTGCGGCGGGGTCGTTCCGCCCTCCCGCTTCCGGAGCGCCGGGACCGCTCCCGCTTCCATGCCGGGATCACGCGGTCGGAGTCTTCCTCCGCACTTTCCTGTGCGTAGCCCGCGAGGATCCTTTAACGCAGCACTTCGGAATTCCGTAGCGTCCTTCGCCCCTCGCACCGCTCCTCCTCCATGATACTCGCAAAGTTGCCGCCGATGATGTTCTCGCAGGGGAGACTCCGGCGAGGTGCCGCGATTACAAAAGAAAAATAAAAGAAAAACAAAAAAGAATTAATACGCAATTATTTAACTACGAGGCCCCCTGAAGATTTCGCGTCGCTCTTCCGGCTCGCCCCCGAGCACAACTCCGCGCCCCGTGGCGGCGGCGGGGACGCTGCAACGTGCAGCGGAGCTGCCCGTCACAATACATATTGAGAATTATTATTTTCAAAATGTTATTTTTCAAGTGTGCCACTCTATTATATGAGAGTGGACTCTACGATACAACTGATACAAAAGTTGTGTCGTACCATGATTTATCTTAAATTTAGGCGCTGCTTGGCGCGAGACGCTGTCGTGTCTCTTGACACCGTTCTTATAGCATTGTTCGTCAAATTTTAAATACGAGAAACGACAGAGCATGCTGAATTCCTGCTGCGTTTCTGCCATCATAGCGTACTTGCTGACAAGTTTGATATTTCTGCTGACAATCTGTTGTTGCACTGCGAGAGCAAGTTATGTGCAATCGCAGTGTGCATTCTGCTGGACACATTGTGCCAGCATACGATGTTTGAAATTTGCTCTATTTATGCTGGTAATCTCGGCTCAATTTTTGCCGCATTTCTGCCATTACATCGTGACGCATGTAGTGCTTGATTTTTGATGCGTTTCTGACGGCATTAACTGAAACGGCATAACCTGCTAAAATATTGATAACATTCTGTCGCTATAATATGTAGCACATAAATTTCAAAACGTGCTTCAGTCAGATTTTGCTATCTGGGTAATTAGTTACATGAGATTTCTGGACAAGGTGTTAACTGCAAAAAGTTTTATTTTGTCTCCATGGATGCGCCAATACATGTAAATATCTTAATACCATTTGCGGGCGTTTTATCATTCTGACAATAAAAATTTTTTTTAGCTTTTAGATATGAATTTCCGGGCAGATTCTCGTACTAATAAGATGGCTTGAGCGGTTAATTTTTATAATATGGGTATATATCTTGTCTTTCTTTCCGCTCTTTTGTTCCTTGTGCGATAATTGTTCTCTATGTATCATGATTTCGTTTGTTTTAGTGTATATTCTTGATAAGGACACAAAACTAGTGTCGAAACGTCGATGTAAACTTGATATAATAAACGCCAGTTCGGTCAAAATAAATATCTTTTAATATATTATTTGTTTATTATATTATATGTTTTATCTTTATTATATTTTCATATTTTAGTGTTCTAATATTTTAATATGTTAGTCATTATATAATTTTTATTTCTGTAATATTAATATTTAAAAACTGCAATTACATGTAAAATATTTTGAGTAAGAGAATAACTGAGGTTCATACCTCCAGGCGCAACCAGTTGGTTTCCTGGCGGTGAAGAAGCTTCCGGCGGCGAGGGCAGTCTGTAAAGTAACCAGTAGTGATAGGACATCGGTTCCTCTTTGTAGCCAGCTAGTGTGTGAACGTAGTGACCGTTAGGCCACTCGGACGCGGTAAATTGAAAATGAGGAGACATGCTTGCCGCCAATAGCATCACACTGTAGAAAGTCTCGTTTTTAGGGGCGGTCACCGTCAGATTGTATGTTTCGTTTACATTGCTGCCGACCCACAGGGTGTACGACACGTTCACGAGCACCGGCGCCATAGTGCCCGTGGTAAGTGTGGTATCCACATTGTTCGTGTTATTTCCCGACGATTCAGACGGCAGAGAGGTCTCGCTATGATTGTCGGATATCCCAATATCTGCAACTTGTAAATTTAAAAGATAGTCATTCTTCGTTCATTCTTAAATATTATTATTTTTAAATATTAATATTACCATCTATTGCGCAGCAGAAATTGCATTGACGTATTACATATTTCAACAAAAAAATGGCTTTTTCTAAAAAAATAGAGAGTAATCATTCTTCATAGTTTTCTTGATGCTAAATACAATTTCAACCTTTAAAATGATCTATCTTGCCATAATACTGATTGTGAGATATTGTATTATTTCTGTACATATAGAAAAAAAATAAACAAAAAATGACTGGCATTTTTTCATAAAAAATAAAATTGTAAAATTGCGATTAGATTATATAATATTTTATACACTAGCGGATCCTGACGTCGATCATGGGGGGGTGTCCACAAAATTATTTGGTTTGATATTTTTCTTATCGTTAGTATCACGCTTAGTTTTTACGGTAATTAGTTAGAAAAACTTACACAGCTCGGGTGACTTTGACCTTGGCATATGTTGTCAAGGACATGATTATGAGTAACTTTTTCGTATAACTTAATCGGCGGTCTCGTATAGTTTTTCAGATATACTTATATAAATATACTTATAATGCATATCGCTTGACTTTCGATGATGAATATGTCGCAACCCACCTGGTGTACACATACACACACACACATACGCGCGCGCGCGCGCGCGCGCGGAGGATGCAAGGGGGGGGGGGGCGAAAGTACATGCTAAGTTGTAAAGCGAGGTCCACCCTGTCTACCGGCGGAGGGGGTGCGGGAGAAGGGGCCAAAGGCCCCCCCTTGCAGCACCCCCCCGCGCGTGTGTGTGTGTGTGTACACCATGTGGCTGCGACATATTCATCATCGAAAGTGAGGGTGACAGTACATGAAGCGCGGAAGCGCGGAAACGCGGAAACGCGGAAACGCGGAAGACAAAATTTACTAGATTTCCGTTCCGTCTGTTTTGAATGCCTTATATTACATGGAGCATATTTTGAGCGGAAAAGCGGAACGGAGAATTATAAAATATTAATTTTTGACGGTATTTATTGATTAAAATGCTTGTGTTCAATAGATAAGTTGAAAAGATAAGCATATTAATAAAAATTGCAATGAATTAAGTGAACACAATTTTAAGAAATGAATACAAATGTCTATTTGTCACGAGAGGCCTGCACTTGGACACGGTACATTTGGACACAGTTTATTTGGACACGGTCATTTGGACACGATCTATTGGACACCGTTCGTTTGAACACCGTTCATTTGGACACCGTTTATATGGACACCGTTCATTTGGACACGAAAATACGCGACCTGTGCACTTGGACACGAGAATGCGCGAAATGTTCACTTGGACACGAAAATGCGCGGCCTGTGCAGTTGGACACGAGAATACGCGACTTGTGCACTTGGACACGAAAATGAACGACCTGTGCACTTGGACACGAGAATACGCGACCTGTTCACTTGGACACGAAAATGCGCGACCTGTTCACTTGGACACGAAAATGCGCGGCCTGTGCAGTTAGACACGAAAATGCGCGACCTGTTCACTTGGACACGAAAATGCGAAATAACTTTCGATGATAAATATGTCGCAGCCACATGGTGTACACACACACACACACACACGCGGGGGGGTGCAAGGGGGGGCCTTCGGCCCCCTCCCGCACCCCCTCCGCCGGTAGGCAGGGTGGACCTTGCTTAATATCTCGTGTCCAACTGCACAGGCCGCGCATTTTCGTGTCCAAGTGAACAGGTCGCGCATTCTCGTGTCCAAATGCACAGGTCGTTCATTTTCGTGTCCAACTGCACAGGCCGCGTATTTTCGTGTCCAAGTGAACAGGTCGCGCATTTTCGTGTCCAAGTGAACAGGTCGCGTATTCTCGTGTCCAACTGCACAGGCTGCGCATTCTCGTGTCCAAGTGCACAGGTCGCTCATTTTCGTGTCCAAATGCACAAGTCGCGTATTTTCGTGTCCAAATGAACGGTGTCCATATAAACGGTGTCCAAATGAACGGTGTCCAAACGAACGGTGTCCAATAGATCGTGTCCAAATGATCGTGTCCAATTGAACGGTGTCCAAATGTACCGTGTCCAAGTGCACCTCTCCCATTTGTCACTATACTGTTCCGCTTTTCCGCGCAAATTGTGCTCCATGTAATATAAAAAGAAACAAACTCGCGGAACGAACGCGTCAAAAATCCGTTGTCAACGCGGATACAGTATACTCCATCAAATTTCGGAGCTGATTGAAAAAGAAAGCTTTTACATACTTCGATTACTTATTATTATATAAAAGTGCCAGTATAATATTATGTATCCAAACATCATGTTGATGATTATTATGAAGTATCTTATGCAAGCAAGGGATGAACCGACAAGATATGCAGAGATAACTATGAGATAACTGTCATCATAAACTTGTTTTCTGTTACACAAATATCTTTTATTTATTACATCAGTCGACCGAGTCGACGTCTCGACGTACATACACGCGATAATAGCGGATTCCGCTTTTCCGTTCAAACGTGCGGGACTCAATTCGCGGAAACGCGGAATCTAGTTACTATTCTGTTCCGCGTTTCCGCGTTTCCGCGCTTCATGTACTGTCACCCTCAAGCAATATCCATTAAATAATTTGTTAAAGCAGAGAATAGTTGGTATATGAAAAGTACATATTTATATACCAACTATTTTCTGCTTTAACAAATTATTTAACAAATAATTTGTTAAAGCAGAGAATGGTTGGTATATGAAAAGCTACATATTCTCTGCTTTAACAAATTATTTGTTAAATAATTTGTTAAAGCAGAGAACAGTTGGTATATAAAAAGTACATATTTATATGTACTTTTCATATACCAACTATTCTCTGCTTTAACAAATTATTTCTGTTTTGTTAACTTCGACGCTTAATATCTGTACAGCACATTCTCTGCTTTAATAAAAAGTCTGTTCAATATACAAACGATTCGCTGCTTTAAATAACTTTTCTTCGTTCATGCATCGTCAAATATAACTTTGACACTCGGATTACCGCATTCTTTGATGCAATGGCTGAAATCTTTCAGGTTCCTAATGATAGCGTTGAATAAATCATCATCAAACGTTTATTTTCGTACTTATTATTTTTATCCTTTTTCAGCCTGTATCTCCGAAGCTATTTGAGTCCGACCCTTATACATATACATGTACAGGGTGTTCTAAAAAGGTGAGGCCAAAATTTAGGGAGATATTCCTCACTCCTAAAGGATGAAAAAATGTTATATAAACATGGGTGCGGAAACGCTTTTTTCAGGAGTTAGAGCTTCTTTTTTGAGTACGGCTAAATGAGGTTGTGACCTTATCTGCCAGGCAGAAATTAGAAAAATTTAACCTTTAATGTTATAGTTATTTGTTTACATAATGTTTAATCCTAAATTGTTTATTGTGTAAGTAATACAGTCAACAATATTGATGGATGATATGGTTTTTAGTAATGTTCTACGCCGTATGTTGCAGGGAAGAAAGTATTTTATTCTTATAACAAAACACAAGTTAATGGCGGAGGAACGACGAAAAAGAACAGTGAACACATAACTTATAGATAGTACGCTCTGCCAAAAGAAACATAAGACTTCTTTCTAAAACTAAAGCCGCATTCTCATTCGACGAGTGAAACCTTTATTGACGTACAACCAATACCCTCCCTCAATGAAGGTTTCATACTTTGAATACAATTTGTAATTAAATTTCTGTTAACGCTTATTTAGATATTTAACAATAGTAGTTTTCTTATAAAACATATAAATTTTGTTTAAACATATAAATTTGTACGTAACTAAATGAACGAATCTTACATCTTGTTTAATTATATTAACTCTCTTTGGTTGCTTAAGCCCATTAACGATCTAATTTTTGCAAACGATGGTCGGTGCAGAGGTTTAGTTAGTATGTCAGCCATTTGATCATTAGTATGAATATATTTAACATCGATAAATTTTTGAGATATTTTCTCTTTAATAAAATGGTATTTAATGTCTAGATGTTTCATGCGTTTTAGTTGTTCATGAGAATTGCATGATCTAATGGTTGACTGGTTGTCCTCGTAAATAGTTACAACAATGCTATCGGAAATTTCTAACTCCAATAATAAATTTCTTAGCCAACATGCTTCGCTGATGCAGCAACTGAGAGCCACGTATTCAGCCTCGCAAGTAGACAAAGCTACTATAGCCTGTTTTTTTGATGTCCACATTACTAAATTTCCATATACTTGAAGACAGAAACCACTAGTAGACCTTCTGTCTATTGGATTATTTCCCCAGTCTGCATCAGCGTAGCCTGTTAATAATTCGTTATTTGCTTCTCTTCGATAAATTAACATGAGATCAATGGTACCTTTGATGTACCGTAATACGCGTTTAAGACATGTCCACAGCTCATTGCTAGCGCAATTTTGGAACCGAGACAGAAAGGTTATACTTGCGCATAAATCTGGTCTAGTACCAATCATAGCATACATTATACTGCCAATAAGTCTCCTACATCGCTGTTCCAAATCGGCACTCTCCGACTTGTCCCTCCGTAAAGCTAATAAATTTACATTCGGATCCATTGGTGTGCTTACACTGTGACAATTGGACATGTTAAATTTTTCGAGTACTCTTTTGAGATACTGAGTCTGGTCCAAGGTAGTAATTCCATTTTTTAAATCTTGTTTTATGTTGATACCCAAATAGCAACTTGCGAGACCAAGATCTTTCATTTTGAAAACATTTTTCAGTTTGTTTATAATAATGTCTATCATTGAACCAGATCCAGTGCACAAAAAATCGTCAACAAACACAAGTATATGTACTTTACAATCGCCTCTTATATAATAGTATATACATTGATCACTCTTCGTCCTACTGAAACCCTGACTTAACATGAATTCGTCTAGTCTCTCATACCAACATCTAGAAGCCCCTTTTAACCCATATGAAGCTTTTTGTAATTTACCAAGTTTATCTTTGGGTACATTAAAATTTTCTGGCAAAACTACATAAATCTCCTTTTTAATTACGCCATTTAGAAAAGCACTACAAACGTCTAAATGAAATATTTCCCATTTATTTTTATTACCAATAACTAATAATGTTTTGACACTAGTTAACTTAACCACGGGTGAATAAATATCACAATAGTCTAAATCTTTCTGTACAAAACCTTTTGCTACTAATCGTGCTTTAAAAAGGATATTTTCATTATCTCTATTTTGTTTTACCTTATAGACCTATTTGGTGTCAATAATTACCGCCTTGTGTTCTGGCCTTTTAACTAAGGTCCAAGTGTTGTTTTCTGTGAGCGCTGTCATCTCCGCTTTCATTGCCTCTTTCCATTGAGTCGCCTGAGGTGACGAGAGGGCCTCTTCCAATGTTGCTGGCTCTTCATCTTCCATCGCAAGATAGCAATGATACTCTCCTACAAGTTTCCTAGGTGGCCTAGTATTTCGTTTTGGTCTTCCTTCATTAGTCTGAGGGTTTAAACTCGATACGGGAGTTTGATCATATTCTTCTATTTCTTCTTGTTCTGCACGATCTTCAATTTCTTCAGTTTGTCTTTCTTCAGTTTGTCTTTCTTCAGTTTGTCTTTCTTCTTCGGAGCTCTCTTCAGAACTCAGTGTCTCGCCATCTGACATCTCTTCAGTTTGCATCCAAAGTTCCTTAACTGAAACCGGTGGCTTTTCAGGGGCAAACAAAACTTCTCGTTCCATTGAGAAAGTTCTTTGGTCAGGATAGTAGATCTTGAAGCCTTTAGTGTCTTCTCCATAACCAACTAGGACCCCTCTTCTGCTTTTACTGTCCAATTTCAAGCGTCGTTGTTTCGGTATGTGAGTCCATACTTTAGTTCCAAAGGAGCCTTTCAGCGAGTAGATGTCGAAGCTTTTATTAAGCCACAGCTCATGCGGAGTTTTCTTAGCCATTGAGCTGGTACCGGTCCTGTTCAGTATAAATACAGCTGTGTTGACTGCTTCAGCCCAAAGATTCTTCTGTAAGGATTTTTCTTTTAGCATCGTCCTTGCAGCCTCCACTACTGTCCGCATCTTTCTCTCCACCTTTTCGTTTTGAACTGGGGTGTAGGGTACGGACGTTTGATGAATGATCCCAAGGTCTTCTTACATTTGCTTTATCGTTTCGTTTATAAATTCCCTACCATTGTCGGTCCGTAATATCTTGACACTGGTTCCTTGATTCTGACACATAGCAAAAAATGATTTTAATTTTGATGGGGCTTGACTCTTTTCTTTTAGAAAATAGACAAGGCGGAAATGTGAGAAATCATCTTTCAACAGGAGAAAGTACCGCGAGCCTCCCAGAGATGTCTCTTCTAAGGGACCGCACACATCTGCATGGATCAGCTCTCCTGGTGAACTAGTCCTGTTTTCACTACTTGGATGAGGTTTCTTGCAATGTTTTCCTTCAATACACGCCATACAGAAGTGATTTTTATTACAGAGAATAGAAATGTTATTTTGTACAAGAGCCTCCTTTACGTGAGCAAAGTTCTGATGTGCTGACATAATATGGTAACGAAACAAATCACAGTCATTGTTACAGACATTGTTTTGTAAGGTTTTCCTGTTACTAACTTTCAAGTTCGACACTTCCGTATTGATATTAGTAGTTGCGCTTGACAATGCTTGCTCTATCCTATTAAAACACATCTTAAACATCCTGCCCTCACGTTTTGCAATTACAATTGTTATATTGTCTTTAATGAATTTACAAGTATTGTTATCTGAGATCATGTTCAAATTTTTATCTAAGGCACTAATAACTGAGAACAAGTTTACTTTTAAATCCGGCACAAAAAGTACGCTTTTCAACTCCACCATTGACCATTTATTTCCGTCAAAGGCCTTTAATTTAATGTTCCCTTCACCAATTACTTTAACTTTGGCGCCGTCGCCCAACTGGACCATATGAGCATAGTCTGTTACCTTATAGTTCTCAAAAAAATCTCGATCATTGCACATGTGATGTGTACACCCGCTGTCCATGAACCAGCAATCACCGGATTGATCGAACGCACTTGCCACTAAAGCTGTGATATCTTCCTTCTTCTTTTGATCTTTAGTATCTTCCTGTCCCTTTTTGTTTTTGTCCTTTTTCTTGAAGAAACAGTATTTCGCAATATGACCAGACTTTTTACAAAAATTACATGGTTTGTTTTTGTAGCAATCCTTCTTCAAATGTCCAGTCTTGTTACATGTAAAACATTTTAAATTGGTACTGGCTCGACTTACTAGTGCAGTAGATACTTCATTGCTGTTCGCTCGTTCCTCTTCTAGAAGTAACCTCAATGTCAGTTCTTCAAGTGTCTGCTTGTCTGCCGGGGCGGATTACCAAGCGGATCTGAAGTGTTTGTATTGGTCCGGAAGAGACATGAGAATCTTGGTTATAGTCATTTTGTCAGATATTTCCTCTCCGGCTTGTTTCAACTTAACCCGGATTTCCTCGATTTTGGACAGATAATTAGACATCGAATCAAACTCTGCTGTGAAAAACTTTTGTTGGAGAAGATGGATACTCACATCAGATTCTTTGTCGTACACGACCTTTAATTTATTTCACATGTCATGTGAATTCTCGCACGACAATATATGTGCAAGGGGGCCATGTTCCATCTGCGTAACAATAACTTCCTGGGCTTTGGCATCTTGTTTTAACCATTCCGCTGCTGCTTGATGTTCTTCAGGTTTTACTCTGACTCCTGACACGATGTCGAAGAGTGCACGCCCTTTCAAGATGACGGAGGTTTCGAATTTCCACACAGGCCAATTTTCGCCGTTGAATTTAGTTACAATCGCGGTAGTGGTAGTCGCCATTTTTCCTGTTCCGTTGCGTCTTTTCGCCGTGAATAAGAACGACCACGTCGTTGTCTAATACACTCACGCCGGTATTTCTCAGTTTCACCTGCAATCTATAGACTTCCTGGGCCCATAACCTGATGGATGATATGGTTTTTAGTAATGTTGTACGCCGCGTATGTTGCAGGGAAGAAAGTATTTTATTCTTATAACAAAACACAAGTTAATGGCGGAGGAACGACGAAAAAGAACAGTGAACACATAACTTATAGATAGTACGCTCTGCCAAAAGAAACATAAGACTTCTTTCTAAAACTAAAGCCGCATTCTCATTCGACGAGTGAAACCTTTATTGACGTACAACCAATAAATATTTTCAACATAACTGCCGAAAAAATCGTTTCCGCATCCATGTTCAAAAACATTTTTTCATCCTTGAGGTGTGAGGAATATCTCCCTAATATTTGGCCCCACCTTTTTAGAACACCCTGTATATATATATACAGGGTTTACCAAAAGTATGGAAACCCCTAAATATTTCGAAAACTACGCATTTTAGAAAAAAATGTTTTAGACAAAAGTTGTAAGGTTTCAAGTAACGCATTAAATAGTAATAATAGTGTGACTGCAAATAACTTTGTTAATGCCAGGTAAAAATAACTTTAAAATTTTTAAATGGAAACCCCTATTTTTAATTGCACATTCTTATAGCTTACCTCGAGAGTTTTTCAAAACACTATAATAAAGTATTTTTTTATTAACTATTTTTCAAGTTACGGAGCTTGAAAGCTACGATACTGCCGGCATCAGCGTTACCCAAGATGTACCGCGTGGAGGTTGCACGGTCGGATTTACACTAGCAGAGTTGTAAATAACAATACTTTTGTGATTGAAGTTCTTAATTACTAATTATATTACATAATTTTAATTTAAATTGAGTTTAAGTACAAATGTTTTTTGGAATTGTAATTAAAGTCGTTTAATTACAAATAGGTACATTTTGAAATTGTAATTAAACTCGAATTTTATTACAATTAAAAAAGTAAAAAGAATAATTATTATTTACATTTTCCTAAATTACAAATTTTACAATTTTAATTTACATTTTTTTTGTGTGTTTGAGTGTTTTAGAGTAAATTCTGAAAGTGGTTTCCATGGATTTCTTGACAGTATGCCAATCTTTGATAGAACGCAGAAATAGCTCTACGATTTGATTCAGCAGGTATCAAGGCTGCTTCATCCCTTATTCGCTGCCTCAATTCTTGGATATTTTTTTTTAAATTCTGTGTACGGACATGGGAGCAATGTCGTGAGCTTGAGCTGCTCTATTAACAGATGTATGGGGATTTTCAATAAAAGTCTGCAGAACATCAAGTTGTTTGTCGTTATTAGTTGCAGATGATGGCCTGCCAGACCTAATGCGACTTTTTACACTACCAGTTTCTTGAAAACGTCGTACAGTTTTCAAAACAGTGGATTTATTAATTTGACGATTTGGATACGTGGTATTAAATAATCGAACGACATCAGTGAACGATCGTTCATTATCACCCCATCCGCGCATCATTAGGATAGTGATTCTTTCACGCTCCGATAATTCATTAGCCATTTTTAGCCAAACGTTTAATTTTTAATTTTATAATTTGCGAATTAAAAAGAGAAAAGTCCTCGGCAGAAGCAGAGAGCGCTCTAGGACGCTATCACCCTATCTACGTGATTATTCGCGAGAAAAAAACACTGAACATCTTGGCGCTTGTATTTTATACCCTCTCGGAGTGTCGATCCAGTGGGAGAGGATTAGCGCGAGGGTGGGGGAGGGAGAGGGCGATTAGGCCATTGGAGGATCCCATTGGACTCTTCCTAAGAGGGTCATCTCCAATGACCCAATCGCCTTTTCCCTCTCCCTCCCCTCGCGCTGACCTTCTCCCACTCCCTCTTTCCCCATAGGATAGGAAGACCCAAGAAGGAACCAAATTGAGGGGAGAGGATTGGCCATAACTTTTTTAATTGTAATAAAATTCGAGTTTAATTACAATTTCAAAATGTACCTATTTGTAATTGAACGACTTTAATTACAATTCCAAAAAACATTTGTACTTAAACTTAATTTAAATTAAAATTGTGTAATATAATTAGTAATTAAGAACTTCAATCACAAAAGTATTGTTATTTACAACTCTGCTAGTGTAAATCCGACCGTGCAACCTCCACGCGGTACATCTTGGGTAACGCTGATGCCGGCAGTATCGTAGCTTTCAAGCTCCATAACTTGAAAAATAGTTAATAAAAAAATACTTTATTATAGTGCTTTGAAAAGCTCTTGAGGTAAGCTATAAGAATATGCAATTAAAAATAGGGGTTTCCATTTAAAAATTTTAAAGTTATTTTTACCTGGCATTAACAAAGTTATTTGCAGTCACACTAATATTACTATTTAATGCGTTACTTAAAACCCTACAACTTTTGTCTAAAACATTTTTTTCTAAAATGCGTAGTTTTCGAAATATTTAGGGGTTTCCATACTTTTGGTAAACCCTGTATATATATGAAATGACTTGGGAAGACTCCCCCAACAACATATTTAAAAATAAAGCAAATCGGAGAGGAGGCCCCTTTTATGCATAAATACCGTATATTTATATGAGTATATCTGAAAAATTATACGAGACCGCCGATTAAGTTATAAGAAAAAGTTACTCAGAATCATGTCCTTGACAACATATGTCAAGGTCAAAGTCATCCGAGCTGTGTAAGTTTATCTAAATACGAATTAAGTAAACAATGGGCTATGAGAGCCGACGCAAGATCTGATATGCAAAAAATTATATTTAACAATTTATAGTCAATACATAAAAATATCAAACGTTTCAGCCTTAAATCGGGCCCTCTTCAGTGATCATAAGTCAAAGGAACGCATACAAATAAAAAAGTCATTAAGCACGCAAACAGCGGTATCGCAAGGGGCTAACGCGAAACGCAAGCAATAATTTTAGGAGGGTTCACATTTTAAGAGCGTCAAGGTGCACGTTCCAAATCTCTCTGGAAGTAACACGCTATTGTTACAGCGCGTATGTCCAAAACGTATCCGCGCAGCAATCGACAACGAGAGTCAATGTCGTCTTTAATAGCAGAAGGAGACGAATAACAGCAAAATGCGGCCCGACAGAACTACGGAATGCAGTAGCTGTTAGGAACGTTATAAGAGAAAAAAATGCAATTGACTTACTGCTACGTGAACGGTGGTCAAACATCTCTGATGGCATCCTTAGCAATTATCCATCCAGAGAGAGCAACATGTAGTCATTGGTGTCTGAACTACGAATGTGAGTTCAATAAACGCACGGCGTGAACTCAAGAACAAGCGAACGTATAATTAAAAATAAACAACATATCGCCGAATAACATATCGCCGAAAAAACATGCGGCCGCATCAAGAGAAATTAACGGATATGTTCAAACGGTAGAACGAAGTTTTATCTTATTTATTAGCGGAAGATATAATTCGCCTAAGAAAGCAGTGTCAGTCTGTAAATTGACACCGTTATGTTGCAAACCAATATGCAACATCTCAGAAACCAAGCGTCTGACATAGAACGGTTCTCTATCGAGAATTGCGGTACTCCCAAAATTAAACTTTTGATTATGATCCACACAATGCATCTGCACCACCGAATGCCCTCCGGGATCCACTCGCTCGTGCTCCCTGATACGAGTCCCCAGCAGTCTACCCGTCTGTCCCGTATAAGAAGCATCGCAATCAGAGCAATTGATGCGATACACAACGTTACTCTGAGAAGCATTATCAACAGTATCCTTATGTACTTTAATAAGGCCATTAAGTCGATTAAAGCCATATAAACTCAATTTTTTATCCATAATACCTGCGAGATGAGTAAACTTCTCCGAAACATTCTTTACGTACGGGACAGACAAGCGGGTAAGACTTGCTAGTTAGCTCTTTGTCGTCGGGTGACCCCGAGGGAGATCTTTTAAAGAGAGATTTAAGCTTCTCCAAAATTATCGCGAAAACAAAGTCTAGTAGACACCCATTTTCAAGTAAGAGAGTAATAACCAGAGACAGATTTTTTTGGTGGAACCTAGGATGGGATAATCTGAAAGCTCTGTCAATTAGTCCCAGACTACTCCTCTCTTTTGGCTATTGGGATGGCTGGAAAAGAAGCTAAGGTAACGTCCAGAAAAAGTTGGTTTATGATACCAATCAAATATCAATCTTTTATTGGCAACTATTATTATGGTGTCAAGAAAATTGAGTGTTGTTGCCACTAATTTCTATTGTGAACTGTAGCCTACTATGGATGGAGTTGAAGATGTCAAGAGTGTCTTGTAAAAACTCAAAGGGCGCTGCAGATGCAATAGTCGACATAGCGAAAGTAAAAAGGTGGAACATATTTGAGTCGTTTCAAGGCTATGTTTTCAAGGTCCCGCATAACAATCTCTGCAGCGTCAGGGGACAGGGGAGAACCCGTAGGACTGCCATGTGTCTGTCTATAAATGACATTATCAAAGGTGAAATAAGTGGAATCGAGCACGAACTTAAGAGCGGCCAAGAATTCTTCTCGCGGTAATTTGGTATTTGGGGATATGAGATTCCATTGTCTGCATATGCTGTCAATAACTAGTTCGGTCGGGACATTCGTAAAAAGCGAAATAACATCCAACGAAAATAGAACAAATCCAGAGGGAAATTTTTATTGTTCAATTTTTCTACGAGTGTAAAGCTGTCTTTGATGCTGAATTCGCTTACAGGCAGACTCTTGTGTAAGCTCTTTTGTAAGAAAGAAGTTAGGTGATACAGAGGAGTGTTAATGGAAGACACAATGATTCTGAGTGGACAGTCTGGTTTGTGGATCTTTGGTAAACCATATGCCCTAGGCAAGATGCCGTCACTAACGTATAGTGAACGATACTCCTGCTGTGTGATGTATTTTTGTTTTTCCACCGCTTAAGGAAGGAGACAAGCGTTGAAATAATCTTTCTAGTAGGATTTTGGTCAATAATGGAGTAGGTGGTATCGTCTCCTAATAAGACACTCATTTTATCCATGTAATCAGATTTTAGCATAGCCACTGTGGTATTGCCTTTATCTGCCCTTGTGAAAATGATCTCGGGGTGATGACGAACAAAATTATTGGTTTCTTTCAAAGCTGATCTTAACTCCAACTTAATGGGATCCAGGGGAGGGCTGGAATCAAAAAGCTTGTTCACAATCACGGAAGTATAGTACCTCAGACCCGCTTTTTCAATGACAGGTAATCTATAGATGCTACCCTCCACTCTCTTGACAAACTCAAAACATATCTTGTCTTTGTTATCAAAGAAAGAAAGGCTAAAACCGTCGCCGAGTTGGAGTAAGCCCTGAACGACGCGAGGGATAGAAACGTTGGTTAGGTTCACAAACCACTTTTCATGTATACACAAGGAAGACATGGAGATGTTCTCCAAGAAGGAAGTAGGATCTAGAGAAACATCCCCAGTCTTGTCAGACGCAGTATGTACAATCGGATTGAAGAAGTATTTCAAGGTCGTATTGGAAAGATTTCTGTGTGTACCAGACCTGAGTCCAACACGAACGTTACCCCGGTTCTCGACATTTTCAACCCAAAAATAATTAACATGCTTGATGTTACGTAATGAGTTATAAAATTTCTTGGAACGTAAAAACTCGAACTTTCTAAACAGCCTACGGTTCTCGCGAAACAAAAAAGCGGCGAGGACCTTCTCCTGTGCAAGGCGATATCTTTCCCAAATGTTTTGTGGTAATAAATTCGTAATATCGTGCAACTCGTGAATCAAAGAATGCCGCAATTCTTGCAAACTATAATGTGCGTCCATAATCTCCAGGTTCAATGTTCTCTTTAAAAACAAACTCTTGTTGCGGTTGTGTCTAGCGAAAGAGCGTTGGTGGCTCAATAACGTATCGTTCGAAAAGACGGTTTAAGTGCTGCGGAAGGATGTTATAAAGTCTACAATTTTTGAGAAAAATCAGTTGCGCGAACATCCTGATAATTCTTCTATTGAGGCTCATCCATGTGTTTAGAGCCGACATTGCCGGATACCCGAAGTTACGCAAAATAAATTCACAAAATGGTTGACCGTTAACTCGATTAACACGCATGTTTTCAGCCGGCGTAAATATAAACAAATGTATAATAAAGGCTCTGAACAAAAACGAATTAAGTAAATAATGGGCTATGAGAGCTGACGCAAGATCTGATATGCGAAAAATTATATTTAACAATTTATAGTCAATACATAAAAATATTTTTCTAAATAATTATTGTTTTTACTTCAAGATTATACGACGAGAACGTGGTGAAACTTCTAATTCTGCTTTAACGTTCAATGCATTTTTTCCTATATTTTTTAAATATACTGGTCAGAAAAATTATCGCAACACTTAATTCATATCAAATTTTCGCGTAACTTCAAATAAGCGTATTTCCACGAAAAATTGTATTAAAAATTTTTTTTTTATTTTAAGGAGATCCTGGAGTGACAGGCGAACTCCAACTAGTGTTTCTCGAAGTAAGAGTCTGGCCAATGTTCTAGTTTAATAGAAAATGGCGTATGTATATACTATAGGTGTAGTAATAGTTTGAATGTGTTTGTACCTTCTTTCACACACATTACTGCATTTTGTCACTGATTGGTGCCGCCATTGCGTATCAAGCAAATCAAAAGTTGGACCATAATCGTCCAGACTCTTACTTCTAGAGACTCTAAATTCAACGTGAAAGCGCCATCATCTAGCGCGGAACTAAAAATGTCGATAATTTTGATCGTTTTCTATGTTTTCTATGTTACCGATCTATACCTGTCCTTGTCTAACGGATATATCTGTCCTTGTCTGTACGATATATCTGTCCTTGTCAGATTGCATCGCCATCATTTTGCATGTACACTGCGTGTGTGTACATGCATAAAATGCAGTCCAGGTAAAATCTTTCTTATTAGGCCATCAATCATATGCTAAGACTCCATATATGCGGTTGAGCTCCGGCAAATGCTGTGATGACCAATCAGGAGCCAGGCGCTTGCCGGAACCCGACCTGCGCATGGCTCCTGATTGGTCACCGCAGCATTTGCCGGAGCTCAACTGCATATATAGAGTCTTAGCATTAGAGTCAATGATTGAACACGTAAGCTATATAATTTGTATATTAAGCAAAAGTTTCTATGAAGTGACAGCTCTAGGTACAAAAAGTGCAACACCAAGTAGTATTAAATATAATTTTTTTCAATTTTTGTTTAAGTTTTCGGTCTTTAATTTACCATTTTGCGAGTGAGATTCCGATAACTTTGGCGCCTTGATTTGACGATGATTTCTGATAGTATTTTTTACGCTGGACAAAAAATTATATAGGTCTTATAGGGCTAACTGCTCTAGTTTTCGAGATATACAGTATTAAATTTAAAAATAAATAATATGAACTTTTAAATAATACTTCGAAGATTTCCAAAGTGTATTACTTGATCTGACGGTTGTTTTTCGTAGTATTTTTAACTAGGAATATAATTGTGCAAGAATCATTGTATTAGCACAATTAGTTTCCAAGATATGCAAAATTTAATTGGTAAAATGTAACTTTCCATGCAAAGCGAGGTCCACCTCAACTCACCCCTGCTTCAGGGCTAAACGAAGTCTATCGTTGTACGGTTCGGGTTTTTATCTTTTCACGCAAAGCGATGTCCACCCCACCCCACTCCTGCTTTAGGGCGAAACGAGGTCTATCATTGTATGTACGTTTGAATTTTCAACTTTCCACGCAAAGCGAGGGCCACCCCACCCCACCCCTGCTTCAGGGCGAAACGAGGTCTATCACTGTACGGTTCGGGTTTTCAACTTTCCATGCAAAGCGAGGTCCATCCTATCCCACCCCTGCTTCAGGACGAAACGAGGTCCATCATATTGTGCGGTTCGGGTTTTTAACTTTCCACGCAAAGCGAGGTCCATCCATGCTTTAGGGCGAAACGAGGTCTATCATTGTTTGGTTCCACATAGGTTTCAACATCATCAGATCAATTAACATGGTGCTTTAGAAAGTATTATTTAAAAATTTATAATATTTATTTTTAATTTTAACACTGTATATCTCAAAAACTAGAGCAGTTAGTCCTATAAGACCTATATAATTTTTTGTTCAGCGTAAAATATACTACCAGAAACCAAGCCGCCAAAGTTATCGGAATCGTACCATTCCGCGCATTATTTCTGTACGTACTTTCAACACGTAAAAGGATCTTGAATTCTGTAAAGCCAATTCGGAGAAAATCGCCCACCTGTAAATATCGGTAATTGCGGCCACTCCAGGATCCTGGGTAAAGTCTCTACTTTAAGAAAGGTTAGATTTTGATTTTATTCTCCCCCTTCTCGTCATCTCTTCAAAAGTAAGGACGTATTTTTTCTCCAAAAAATTGCATAGTTTGACGCACTCTATGGGGTAGAATAAATTTTTTCGCAAATGTCATGATAACCATCGTAAAATATGGACCTTTATCAGAAATTTAAAAAAATTTTCGTGAGGCCTCCACGCAAGTAAAACTTCCTAGCTGTGAGGAATAGGATTCCAGATAGCAACGTAAATGAAAAAGGAATTCTTTTTTAATTCCCGAATTGTGAAATAAAGTCCTTTTTCGTCTTATTTCTGTTCCAAAATAGCTCTTTTGAGTTCGAAAGGAGTTTGTTTCTATGTCACCAACTCTAGGTTTGTTCGCGTCGCATGTCCCAACATGTTCCTACTCACTCCAACGCCCTCCAATACGATTGTGGCTGCGTTCCAATTCACTGCCAGTACTGAAAATCTATACTGGGTGGGGCATCTAAAACAGGCCACCTGAATAATTCCCCCAGTTTTCGAAATTAGAAAAAGTGCTTGAAATAAAAGTTGTGTGGTATCGAGGGGGACATCTTGTGGAGGTAAACATTTTTTCTCAGGTGGTGGTGCTTAGGAGATTTGAAGGTCATCTTCATTTTTTAAATGAGGCCATGCATTTTCGATTGAAATACACCTACGATTGAAGCCTACCTCAAAACGAATACAATGACCATAGACACTTAAGGTCATTCAAGGTCACAAACATAAAAAAAGTTGAAAATAACACATTTTGGAAGTATGATTCTAATGATAGGGTATTTGGCTGATTGTTACGATACGCAATTATTATTCATTTTTTTATTTATTTACATACTTATTTACGAACCACGTACTGCAAACACAAATGCTCAAAATGACTTTGAGCATCGATGTATGCTCTAAAGCGTTTCGATACAGATAACACGGCATGTCGAATTTCATTTGGATCAATCGCGGAGCAGACTCTTCTTATACGCTCTTTTATGTCTTCTCTGGTTGTTGGTATCTCGCATTAGCAGGAAATCCACATGCTACGTAAAATGTAAACAAACATTTAATCACCTTGTACGCTTCAATTTATCTGCATCCATGAATACTAGTTTAGTTGGCGATAAGCTACCGACTCATACTTTCGAAAGTGCGGCGTATACTTCAAAAATGCGTTATACGAAAACGGAGAAAGTTGATATGGTTTTTATTTATGGTTAATGTCGCCAAATTATGAGAGAAGAAGTGCGTTTATATGCTAAAAGATTTTCCGATCGCGCCAGACTCTCACGACCTATCTTTTTAAACATAATAGGAATTTTTTAAGAAACCGGAAGCGTGGGTAACAAAAAACGCCTACGATCCAAGAACGCAACTGATGATAGAAACGCGATAAATGTTTTAGCAGCTGTAGCAGGAAATCCACATGTCAGTACAAGACAGCTTGAACGTGAGAGTGGCATCAGTCGACGAAGTGTTTTGCGAATACTCCATTCCAACAAATTTCATCCTTACCATATTTCACTTCATCAACAATTACATAAGAATTATTTTCAAAATTGTTTAGAATTCTGCGAATGGGACCTACGGAAACTGCAAAACGATGATATGTTTTTGACCAAAATTTTATTTACGGACGAACATTTACCACATTTACAAACCATGGGCAAGTTAATTTTCACAACATGCATTATTGGTCAATAGAAAATCCACGGTGGCTGAGAGAAGTGAACACACAAAGACCTTGGTCTGTAAACGTTTGGTGTGGACTTGTAAATAATAAAATAATTGGTCCCTATTTTATTGATGGGATGTTAAATAGCCTCAAATATGAACAGATTTTAACAGAAGTTTTGCCACAATTGTTAGAAGATATTCCACTGTACTGTGACGTGACGGTTCGCCGCACGCGGCAGCGCCCCGCCTCCGTCACAAGGCGCGTACCTGTCTTCTTCTTCTTCTATCCCCCGATGGATATCTGGCTCCAGGTGGATCCACAGTACCACGCTTGCAAGACAAGATATATATATAGGGGCCACTCAGGAGGGGAGAGGCGCCTTCTTTTAGATAATCAAAAGTTGAAGTAGAGTTCCACACAACTAGCTAATTACAACTGAGGAGGCCAAGGAGCTCCGTACCACATAGAGCCCCACTCAAGGATGGCTCCAATGGTGGCATTAACGTAATTAATAGCCAAAACAGGGCTTATACCCCATGATCTGCCAGTAAGCCATTTAAGGATATTAACGTAAATCAAAGATCTATCTTTCAGAGACCTAATATGAGATAACCACCTAAGACCCACGTCCATAATCAAACCAAGATATCTGATATTAATACTGAGATGAATAGAACCGTTAACACATTCCAAATGGGTAGGTAATGTCAGGGATTTTTTACGATAACAAATAATAAACTGCGTTTTTTGTAGCGATATGGACAGATTTAAATTTTCGATCCAACAAGCAAGTCGATTAAAAGTAGACTTTAACCCGTCAATAACCTTGCTTAAATCGGAATAGGATCACAAAATTGCAATATCGTCCGCATATTGTAAAGCAACAATATTATATAGAATTTGTAGTAATATATCTTTGACAAAAATATTGAATGGAACAGGACTCAATACAAAGCGTTGAGGAATACCTCGTTGTTAAAGTCTACATCTTGTGACGTGAAAAAAATCACGTCCTCCTCCCAGATGGAGCTCGGCCGAGGGTGAAAGCGGGGGTAGCGCGACCCGAGCGAGGGAAAGCGATAATAATAAATTCTAAAGTTTATTGCAGCCAGAGTGGTGCCGAATTTATCTGTAATGGCATAAAGCCGCATCGCGGGACCAAAAGGAGCCGTCAAGGGGGCAGAGACGAGGTGGCCGTCAGGCGGGTCACACGCGGGCCCACGGCTGAGCCGCCGCGCACGTCCCGAGCCATGCCGCCGCCGAAGGAAGGAACAAGGACGCTCAAAGGGGGACGCCCCGAGGAGGTCCACACTATGCGCTGTACCGTCACTCCAGGAGCAGGCGGACGGCCCCGTCGCGACGGACGCGTCGCCTCCACCGGACGCAGGAGTACGCCGGCCGGTGTGGCCACGGCCTGACCAGCCGGGCCCGCCGGGCGCCTACCAGGGGAGTCGCGGCCTCGTCAGCCGGACTTACCTTGTTTAACGCCGTTCGAATGCCGCGGGCCGACGGAGCAAACCGAGATTTGTTATTGGAATACCGAGAGGGCGCCTCCGACCCAACTAGAGGATCCTCTAGGGTTTTAAGTATCGTGGTACTGTGGCTCAATCTATGATCCGGAAATCCATTTGGTCTCTAAGAAGAAGAAGAAGAGCGAACCGAGGGACACCAAGGCTGCGCATTTGCGGAGCACGCTTTTAGCGCTATTGTATCATTCTATCTTTATTATTCATTACACGTAAAACAAGGATAGAATGATGTAAAAGCGCTAAAAGCGCGTTCCCCGAACGCAGCCCAAAATCGGCAGCAGGATATGGCGCGTATGGCCGGAAAAAGGAGCGGGCTAGGTACGCAGGCGCGAGGGCCCGACGTGATCCTGCCGGGCCGCAGGATCGTCACTGTCGTGTGAGCCACGGAATCTTTCGCCCGTCCCGACCTATCGACCAGGGATCCTACGTACGCAACAGGAGACGTGTTTGTAAGGCCACCACTCCGGTATGCCGAGTAATATGCAGTGATTCCGCTCGCGGCCGGTGCCCTCGCGTTCACCGATCGCGTATTGTGAGTGAGTTAATTGCCGAAAAGTACCGTGCATGCCGCGTGTGGTAAAACGCCGAAAGAACGTCGAAAGAACGTCGGACGGGGCCGGCTGAGAGCGGATAGTATTAGTGTGTGCTTTGAACCTCCTCGGGGATTTCGGCGCGACCGGCAGTCAACGCGTTAACGGGTTATTCATAATTGTGAGTCGAATGTCGTTCGCGCGCTGTGTGTGTGTGATCTCGTGCCCGTCCGTTGTACCGCGTGCTGCGAGTAATTAGAGTCGCATAGAAAAACGTTGATTGCGCCGGAGAGCATCGAGAGACGATCACGCGCCGGGCGCGTTCAAATGATTTTTGCGTGTTGCGTATATCGGGTGTTGCGTTAGGTAGCGACTTGCGTGCCCGCGCGGCCCTGGCGGAAAAAATTTCTATGAATAACTACAAAATTTGACTAGAAATAGAAATTTGTACATTTTTGTTAAAATATTTAATTTTTTGTAGAAATAGTTATTTTTTTGTAGAAATATCTACAAAATAGTACCACAAATTACAATGTTCTCAAATCAAAAAATTATTGCAAATAGCATTTCATAAAAAACTACAATTTTATAAAAAATAGTACAGAGATCTACAAATTTTAAAAATTTAAGAAGAAACAAAATCTTAAAACATTAAAACATCTGTTTACTTGTAGAATACCACAATTATTTATAAATGACTATAGAAATCTACCACAATTTACGTATCGTACAACTGTGCAACTTAGAATCCAATTCAGTTTTTAGTTTCTCATAAAATACTACAACTTCGTACAAATAGGAACAAATACCGATTTGTTTGTACAGCTCAAAAATTTTCTACAATTATGGCTAATTAAAATTTGTACTTTATTAGTTAAATGTTACAAATTTTTACACAAATCTTCCAAAATTCATTTATTATTAATAACTTCTTTATTCGCAGAAGTCAAAATACTTATGTTATTATTTTCGTATAGTTTGCTATAAGACCCAATAGAAAAATACACAAATGTACAATTTTTTACCTAATACATGGACTAGTGCTGTCTGATGTTTATAAATTTTGAATTAATCAGTGCAACGAGTTAACCTTTTGCAATCCTCTAATTCTTTTCTTCTACTTAATAAGCTTATGAGTGTTGTCCAATTATGCGATGATATAAAAAAGTAAAGCCAATTTCGTCTTTTTTTTAAATAAGTGCATTCGAATTGCCCGTCAATAATCATAGCCCTCACTTGCGTATTCGGGCATCACCTTTAGTTATCATATTATTAACATTATTATATTAATATTATATTGTATTTAATATACGAATCTTATATTAATATTAATATTGATTAATTAATATTATTAATATTTATTTTACTCGTATATCAAAATTATTTTTACATTGTTTTTAATATTTTCCATTTATATATATTAATAAAAAGTTGTGAAACACTATAAAGATGTGTAATATATGAGTGACTACGTTTACACGGCAGTTTATAAACCGAAGTTATAACTGCCGTATACTATCTGATCCAAAACGTTTCTTCTTTTGATCATAATGAGCATTTAAATAAGAGCTTCTTTTGATTTTAAACTACACTTTCTAGTATGTATATATCAAAAGAGATTAATTCAAATGTTTAGAGTATGAAAGAGGCTCATATTTAAGTGATCATATTGATAAAAAGAAGAACAGTTTTGGATCGGATAGTATACGGCAGTTATAACTTCGACTTATAAGCCGCTGTGTAAACGTAGTCATAATAAGCAAGAAGGAAGCATCAGAGTCAGAGGATCACCACTAGTCCATTCATCAAAAAGGTTAAGCGACGTTGTCGTGGTACCACACTCGAATGGGTGACCGCCTGAGAGAGCGGGTTTTTTCAGGCAGACCCGCGGCTGTACACTATACAGTGTCATAGTATATTATAATATAATTCCTATAGAGACAACAAAAATCAAATTAAATTTTTTTTAAACTGTTTTCGACATTGAAAACAGAATATCAGTATTAGTTGTAGTTTGACGTAGTTTCACCGAAAAATTTATAGATCAAGATCCACTAAAAAAATACAAAAACTTACAAAAGTGTTCCAATTCTAGCATTTTCATGTAGGATTTTGTAGCACTTCTTAAATTCATGTAGACTTTAATAGATTCTGGCAATTATATTTTATAGTTTTTTGTAGTACACTTTTATTTTTTTTTAAATTTTGTAGAAATATTTCCGCCAGGGGGGGCGATCGTGCGTATGTGAGTGCATCGCGTTCCGCGCGGCGTGTACCGGATTCGCGTATCTGCATAGCGATTGACGTGTATTTCGCGTTACGAGTGTGCTTGTGTGTTATCTCGCGTTTCGGGTATGCATGTGTAATCGCGTATGACTCTGCGTCGGATGGATGAATGCGTATTTGCGTCTGCGTTAGATGGATGGTCGCGTGTTCGTGTTAGCGTGTAAGATTTGATCTCGTTTTCGTGTCCCGCGTGCCGTTAATATTTCGTCGCCGAAATCACTCAGAATCTAGCTCCGAATCACACACACATTACTATTCAATATTTCCTCTGCTGAGATACTTATGTCTATCTAATTTTTCACGCTCTCTCGTACTATTCCGTACCGAATTATACTCGATCATCACTTATTCTTTACCGAAATATATTTAACTATTATTTTTACGTTATATCTGCTTCTCTGCTTATTTTATCTGTGTTCTCTGCGCCACGCTCCCTCCCCTCATTCTCCTAACTAACTTCACGAACCTCGCTCTGAGACGTTACGATATCGCGGTGATTAGATTCGTGTGATAACGGTCAGATGATTAAAACGTGGTGCGCGTAATTGCACCTGGAGCCCAATCTTTCGCGTGTCGTCTTTCGCGCTCTGTGATTAAGACATTAATTTGCACAACGCCCCCGCGAGTGGCGAGCTCGCAGGAAATCGGGTCGCAATCCATATAAAATACCAGACTCGAAAAAGTTAACGGTTCTTGGAGAAAGGAGATTACGAAAGACGTTCTTATAACTATTAGGATTTCTAAGTTTATTGATATAGCTAAATAGTAAATAAGGATTAACGTTGTCATAAGCAGCCTTAATATCCAGAAAGAGAGCACGAGTCATAGCCCGTTTAGTAATAGATCTATATATTTCCAGGTTAATGAAAGCAAGACAATCATCTCGCAAGACTACCTCCTCCTAAATCCAAACTGACAATTCGGTAAAAGGGAATCTAATTCAATAAATTTCTCGAAACGGATCTTAATCATTTTTTCAAATACTTTCAGAACACAAGAAGCTAAAGAAATAGGCCTAAAGTCGTTTTTATTTGGTTTAGGGATGAGAACTACATCAAAGAATCTCCAGTTAGCAGGAAAGGATCCATCACACAAAATCCGGTTGAAAATCTCAAGTAACTTAACTAAGGCAGATTCAGGTAGAAGCCTTAAGAGATAATTAGAAATTAAATCAGGACCAGCAGAGCTGTTAATATTCGAAAAGGAAATAGCGAATTTGAGATCAATTAAAGAAAAATCATCATCAAAAATAGAAACATGAGAAGTATGTAAAGTATCCTCAAAACTATGTGAAACCCACGATGGGAAAAAATTGTTAATGAAATTATTAATATTATAAATTCTACTTTTAGATGGTACATTACACTTATTAAAGAATGCAGAATTCTTAAAAGACTTAATTAAATCCCAAAATGTCTTAGGATTAAAGTTATCATTAAGATCGTTGATGAAGCTAATAAAATTTGCTTTTTTCCACCTTCGAATAATTTTTGTACAGACATTGGAACAACCATTATATATAGCAAGGTTCTCCTTAGAAAAACGAGACATACAATCCTTAAATACACGTTTTCTAAAATTAACAGCATCATCACATTCCCTATCCCACCAAGGTTTATTAAAGCGTTTTTTAATAGATTTGGGAAAATAAGATTTACACGAGTTTGATTTGGAGTCAAAATAGCAAACAGAGCCAGAATATTCAAAGATACTAGCACCAGATCGAAGCGCACAGTCTATAATTGATGAATTCCACTGTTCGTAAGCAGCAGCTCCAGATAGATTGCCAATAGAAAAACTCTCCATATTCTTATGAACCAGATCACAAAAATTATCTTTGTCTAAATTCTGAGTATACATCCTAGCTCTGTTAGAGGAATTAAAAGTATCTGAGTTACTATTAAGTTGCAAAACAATTGGAAAATGATCACTACCAAAAGGCTCAGGGGATAGGATATTCCAATAACAGTTGTGACAAAGTGATTGAGAAATTAAAAAAATATTCGGGGAACTCCAAAAATCAGGATTCTCAGACACCCTAGTGGGGCTGCCATCATTAAGAAACACAAAATTAGAGATAGACAAAGCATCAGCTAAAGCAGAACCATCTCTATTAGACCTAAAAGATCTCCAAGTCCGGTGTTGAGTATTAAAATCCCCACATATTATAATATCCTGAGAGTCGATAGATGATACAATAGAATTGAAAAGATTAGTCCAAGTCAATGAGTTTACGTGAATGTGTGGAGGTTTATACAAAGAAAAGATAAAAATTCTGTTAGGAAAAATACTCTTATTGGAAATTGATATACATGATAGTTCTATACCTGGATTATTAGAAAGATTATGATCAAAAACAACCGGATCAAATTCCTTGCGGCAAAGAATAGCGGTTCCACCACCGCCATTATCATAAGATCTATCATTTCTGAGAACTAGAACTTCTTTGAACAAAAAATAAGAGCGTTCATTGAGCCAAGTCTCTTGTAAACAAATAATGTCAAAATCTTTACACAGATTAGAAAATTCAGGTAATTTATTAGTAATACTTCTGCAGTTCCATTGTAAGATTTTTAAAGGCATGATAGATTATTACTATTTAAGCTTTCTAAAAATTATATGAAGATAATGGAGCAGCGCTAAGGCTTTATCAGTTTCAGATATACCTGAATTATACAAAAAACGCAGATCATGAAGAACAATATTAGGAATGGGAATAGTATTCGACAAGGATTGTAAAGTATCAAAATCCAGCTGATTAGAACCATCTCGAACACTAGGCGCACAATCCCGAACACTCGGAGCAGAAGATGTAACCATAGGAGAGGAACATATAGTATTATCTAAAAAAGAACCATCATCAAAGACATTAAGCCTTTTGGAAGTTCTTTTTCTTATTATGAGTAAGATTAATATTAGAATCTCTATTATCAAGGTTCCTAGGAAATTCAAGTTTATCCAACATCATAAAAGCATGAGATCTAAATAGATTAACAACTTGTTGGCAAGATTTAATATTTCTACCTTTAATAATTTTCTTCGCCTGCGCATGCGAAGTATTGATATATGCCATGACCGTATTTATAATTTTATGATCTGAGAAAACCGGTCAAGAAATATCCGAAGAAAAATGGTCCCCTCCACAGTTAATACATTTCGGATCAGCACTACAACCTTCAGAACTATGTTGCAAGCTACATATTTCACAAGCAGAATTACCTCTACAAGTATACGTGGAATGCCCCCATCTAAAGCAATTCACACTTACGAACTCTGTTAATGAATGGAGAGATCTTGCATTTAACTCTCCAAATAACCATATGAGAGGATAGAAGATTCGACGAAAAGACTACTTTGATAAATGAGGAATTGTGCAATTTATTAGTAGATCTGTTAGATCTGTCTCTGAATTTCAGTCGCTCCATCGAGTGAATATGGACAGGATCAGAAGGCCAAGAAATACCTTCTTGATCATCACGAATTGAAAGGGAGGGATTAACATTCCTAATTACCCCAATTCTAAAAATCTTATAATTAGGAGCATAAGCAACTAGCTCAGAAGGAAGCAAATCCTTACTTTCAATTAACTTATTAGCATTAGAGTATACAGAGAAATCAACACACATTATATTTCTTCCTAGTCTACGAATCAAAGAAATATTATTACGAGTAAGTAGTTTACCTAAGCTCATAGGGTGTAAATTGCCTATATTTGAAGAGTCAGATAAAGACTCAATGTGCACCGGGAATGGTGCAACAACTAAGTCAGAATATCTATAGTATTGTTTCTCTGAGATTGCACAAATTGATTCCTATCAAAAACCTGATTCTCTACATTAGAGTTAGATTTAGATTTACCCGAATTCAAAGGAGTCTCATCTCCCTCCCCGCAACGAGGGCGTTTAGAAAAATTTCCTGGAGACTTCGTAGAAGACGAAGACTCCATGTTCGATTCCGGCGATCGACCTTTCTTACTGCTGCTTTTAGTCATTTTGAAAATGGCCTGAGATATTTAGGAACAGAACAATTACCCGAAATAATATTTCGAGAAAGACGAAACATACAGAATTCTCGAATAAAGTACGGAAATATAAACACAAGGACGCAGGAAAAACACCAAAGACAAATAGACGTTACAAAAGAAATGTATAAGAAAAGGAAAACAAGGGTCGCTGAACACAATACGCCTGACGAAAACAGAATTCGAAATATAACTGAATAAATCGAAAAGCAGAGTATAAGCATATAGGATATCAACGTTAAATATTTACATAAATAAGTATCAAGAAAAAATTATCATAAACTAATAGCCTTAAACTAAGTTATGTAACAATACACGCAATATTAATCAAAAAGTTAAAGATAGCATCTAATGAGACATGTAGATATATAGCAAAAATCAATATCGGATAAGACAAAAAGACTATATCCAAAAAGAATCTATGAAATTTGAGATACTATAGAAATAATTGCAATAATATAGATATCAAACAGATTAACTCAAATATATGAATGAG
The DNA here is from genome assembly GCA_030770355.1 of Harpagoxenus sublaevis. Taxonomy (NCBI): domain Eukaryota; kingdom Metazoa; phylum Arthropoda; class Insecta; order Hymenoptera; family Formicidae; genus Harpagoxenus; species Harpagoxenus sublaevis. The sequence continues at coordinate 59,113 of JASTWR010000741.1, forward strand.
AAAGAAAAACAGTTAAGGTTAATTATAAATTTACTTTGATTGTATCGTATATGAACACAAAATAACCAGTAGATTAATTATAAATTTTACTTTGCTCGCATCAGACAACCAACAGAGTAACTTAGCTTTACAGATCAAGCAAAATCCGCACTCAATCTTTCAAGGAATAAATCCGCACGTGGTCATCCACCGAAGTTTCCAGACATCCTTCCATCCATCTCCAACTACGCAGAAATGGCAGTCCAAATATTTCACAAGCATCAATCGCCAGATCTGACCAAAGTAGGTAGTTGATTCAGTCGCAGACAATCAGAACATATATTCAGATTTCCAGATCCAAAACTAGATGAGCAAGACCGCCGCTTGTTATAAAAATGTGACAAGCCGGGCGCACACACGTGCCACACGTCTGAACTAGACGACGGCTCACGACGGAATCCCATCGCGTACCTGTGATTGCCGAGTAATTAGGGTTTCGCATATTAACGGGCGTTGGTTGTCTGTACTCGGGATACACGTAGGCGTCCTCGATTGCGCGTTGCCGGAGAGTGGCCCCGCGGGGTACCTGCCCGCACGCCGCGTAGTCCAGCGCTGCGTCGTTATTCGCGCTTCGTGTGATCTTTAGAATTGTTCGTCGTCGCGTAAGTGGAAGTGTTCGTTCTCGCGTAATTAAAGAGTCAATTTTGTGTTATCGCGTTAAGGGTGTCGCGCGCTTTCGACTTAACGTTTGCGCTACCCGCAGTTATCGCGAGCAACCGACCAGCGTCCTTCTTGCGTCGCATTCCTTGCGAGCGAGCTCGAGCACGCCAAGCGAGGCGCCGCCCCTCCCGATATTCCGAGTTAGATTGTCGATTCCCTTTTCGGGATAGAATTTTGTATCATATGTATATTTTGTGTACTAGCTTGTAAGTTAGATGTAAGTTGCTTATCCGATCCTACACTCGATTGCTTTTGTTTTGATTCGGGATACCGCGGGAGATTATCCGTTCTGTATCGCGCAATATGTATCCGTAATTCTATCAACTTTACTCCGCCGTTTAGTTATCCTGATTAATTTCTTGTCCGAGTTCCGAGAATACTCAACGATAATTACCCCACCGGCTCTCGCTCTAATCATCGTAACAAAGCTTGTTGATTTTCTTGTAATTACTCGGTAAATTTTTTTTTTTATGTTAAATTACCCCTTGCTATAAATTTGTCACGCGTCTCTCTCGCAATTATATTAAATCAAGAGCGATTGTTCTTCACTTTCTCAACCACCTTTTTTTTTGTTTTGTGCCGAGCGAAACTCTTTTATCATCTCTCCGCTATTCAAATATTATTATTTTGTTCGCTTTCTGTCATTCACTTTTTTTTTAAATTCCGCGAGTTAATCAAAAATTACTACTCTGTTCATCTTTTCTTCAATAAACGAAATCTATTGTTAATTTAACATCTAGCGATTAGTGTAAAAATTATTTTGTGTTGTCTCGCCGAATTTGCGCTGCCCTACTTCCACCCTGCCCCTCTGCCGTTAGGCCGAGTTGGTTGACCCCTCGTGCGAGAGGCTTTAAAGTTTTCGCGATTTTGAGTTGTTTTTCGGAATTTTAGTGGACGCGAGGACATCGCGTCTGGCGCCCAACGGATTTCTTTGAGTGTTGCCTAACTCGCGCGAGGGATTATCCCGAGAGGTCCACTATTCTACTCTCCTAGCGTTCCTTTGCTTCGGCGTCGAAAAAAGCCGTGACAGTACATACGGCAATCCATGTGGTACCAGCAAGACGGATGTCCTGCTCATTCTGCACTATTACAGAGATTCTTAACAGGAAGTTTAGAGATCGTTGGATTGGTCAGTTTGGAAATCACAAATGGCCCGCACGTTCCCCAGACTTGACACCTCTGGACTTGTATTTGTGAGGAAAGTTAAAACAAGAAGTGTACTGCAAGATACCAACAACCAGAGAAAACATTAAAGAGCGTATAAGAAGAGCCTGCTCCGCGATTGATCCAAATAAAATTCGACATGCGGTGTTATCCGTATCGAAACGCTTTAGAGCATGCATCGATGCTCAAGGTCACCATTTTGAGCACTTGTGTTAGCAGTGGTACGTAAATAAGTATGTACATAAATAAAAAAAAAAGAATAATAATTGCGTGTCGTAACAATCAGCCAAATACTCTATCAGTAGAATCATACTTCCAAAATGAGTTATTTTCAACTTTTTTTATGTTCGTGACCTTGAATAACCTTGAGTGTCAATGGTCATTGTATTTGTCTTGAGGTAGGCTTCAATCGTAGGTGTTCGAAAATGCATGGTCCCATTTAAAAAAATAAAGATGACTTTCAAATCTCCTAAGCACCTCCACCTGGAAAAAATGTTTACTTCCACAATATGTCCCCCTCGATACCACACAACTTTTATTTCAAGCATTTTTTTCTATCTCGAAAACTGTGGGAGTTATTCAGGTGGCCTGTTTTAGATGCCCCACCCTGTAGTATATGTGACGTAAAGTATAAAGGAATTTTGGGGTACAAAACCAATCGTCATGAAACTTGACACAGACATAGTGTTCGGCGCTCACCTGTATATAGTAGTTTAGGTTCCGTAGTATTAAGTGTACATAATTGAAGTTCGATTCCGTATCATTAAAGGACCACGCACTAATTATATGGAAAAAGTGGCCACCGTTAAAATCGACGAAAACTACGGAAAACTGTAGTTTGTGTGATGCCGATGAAAAGTTTAAATCCGCACAACCCTCAAAATATGCTAGTTTTTAAGCTACGAGCCTATAAAAGTGATATTGGTGGTATAAAACGTACACATATTATACATAGTATACCCCCTCTTAGCGTTACCCAAGATTAACCAGCGTGGAGGTGGTGAGTGTCTGATCTCCTTTTTTGTTCTTGTTTTTATTTTCTTAATATTTTTTTAATATTTGTTATTTTTTTAATATTTTCATTTTTTAAATTTTTTATTTTTGTTTTTTTCTTTTTATCTTATAGTGTTTTTTTTATTGTCTCAAACCTTGATTTTCCCTATTACCAGCATCAATGATATTATGCAATAATGCATTGCTTGAATATTTCACATTTGGTTGATGACGCGCATATCCGAGATACCATAACATTATTGATGCTGGTAATAGGGAAAATCAAGGTTTGAGACAATAGGAAAACACTATAAGATGAAAAGAAAAAAACAAAAATAAAAAATAAAAAATAAAAAAATGAAAAATATTAAAAAAAAAAATTAAGAAAGTATTTAAAAAATAAAAACAAGAACAAAAAAGGAGATCAGACACTCACCACCTCCACGCTGGTTGATCTTGGGTAACGCTAAGAGTGGGTATACTATGTATAATATGTGTACGTTTTATACCACCAATATTACCTTTATAGGCTCGTAGCTTAAAAACTAGCATATTTTGAGGGTTGTGCGGATTTGAACTTTTCATCGGCATCACACAAACTACAGTTTTCCGTAGTTTTCGTCGATTTTAACGGTGGCCACTTTTCCCATATAATTAGTGCGTGGTCCTTTGTAGTATTAAGTTACATGTTGTGCTTTAATAGCGTCAATCGCGTTCGTAATCAAGCGGGTCCTACGGTAAGTAGGACCATCATACAATCGAGATCGAGTTCGATGATTCGCGCGAAACGTTGGCGGATCGCGGTAACTACTCGCGCGACTCACCCGACTCGTGCTGCCCGCCTGCGGGTGGCCCGCCTAATTACTTGGATTTGGTACTCGCGCGGGATCTACTTCGCAGGCGCGCGAACCAGTGAGGGCCGGAGCGAACTCAGTAGGAGAAGTGCTCGTCTCGGAGCACGACACATTCGTCTCGGAGCACGAATCATCGCAAGATCGTGCCTTTTGTGCTTGCTTGGTGTTGTGTGCACTGCCTGTCTGCATATTTGCCCTGCCTGCCTTCCTACCACGGTTTGCTTCTCTCGTGCCTTGCCGGTGTGCTTGCCCGCTCTCCTTCGCGCCCGCATCAGAGAACCCGCCAGAAGGAAGGACGAGAGATATAGCGGCAAGAGACCATCACCCACGAGGGGCAATGAGCAACGAAACGGTGAGTTGCATGTTTTGCATCGCCTTTGCTTGCTACCTCGTTTGAATTTCGTGAGGGAACGATCCCTCTGGTCCTTCGATTATTACGCAGAACGCTCGCGAATCCGGGGCGACTGACACCCCCCCGAGCATTGGTCCTTCGAGCCGGATATTATATTCGCGTATAGTATTTTGCCGCCGACCTTTCGTTGCGACTCGTAATTTAGTTTGCATCGAATAATCGGCGCGTGCACTCACTGCATTGCGCGATATCTTTCGCTCGCCAGTTTTGCAACAAAGATTCGCGTGGTCGACTCGCTCGCGCGCGCGCCGCTAACTCGATCGCTCTCGTACTTATCAATTCGCATCTATATTGCACAAATAGTATTAATTAATACTATAACGCGAAGAATATTCATTGGAATATTCTATCGCTGCGAATATTCATCGGAATATTCCGTCGTTGTATCTTCGAGCTCGAGCCGTCCGCCCCCGTTGGCCTTGGCGAGCGGCGCGGTATTTCGCCTTTTTTTTTTTTGTGTTTGTCTCCGCGCTCGAAGCGGGACAATAGAACTTCGTCGTTTTCGCTCGCATATTTGCGTGTTTCTATTTTCGCTGTCGAATATCGACATTATAACAGTTTCGCGCGTACATTATATTTCGCTTAATATTATTGGTGCCGCGCGTTTCACGAACGGCCTTCAACTCCGGGTGTGAAAACCGTACCTCGACTTCAAAATGAATCGGGGCTGCAAACCGCGGCGCGAACTGTGCCTGCGGCGCATGCAGGAAATACATAAGTATTCGATGCTCGCGGTAGACAACGTGGTCATGAGACCAACCTTTCTCGTTCGTTATCCGACGGTAGCGCAATTAGTTCAGGATTTTGAGGAGGCCCACCTCCAAGTAATACAGGACGCTACGGATGAGGAATTCGCCATCGAAGACGCGCTACGTGACGAGTTCGACACAATGCGCTTCGCGGTAATAGGGCGGTACGAATGCTTCGTTCCCGCGCGGGGGACCGATAAGCCCTCGCGGGGCGCGCCGCCGGTTCATCACTCCGCAATCAAACTGTCGAAGATCGCCCTTCCCCATTTTAACGGTGATCTTGGAGGGTGGCCATCGTTTATCGCGCTGTACAATAAGGCGATCCACGAAAACCGCAGCGTGTCCGCCATCGAAAAATATCAATACTTGTTGACCTCGCTATCGGGGGAGGCTCTCGGCGTGGTGAAAAACCTACCGCTAACCGCGGAAAATTACGAGATCGCGTATGATGCGCTTCGAGAGCGCTATCAGAACAAGCGCAAATTAGCGACGCAGTACTGGCGCGCGTTTGTCCACGCCAAGCCTTTGGTTGCGGATTCCGCCGAATCCCTCCGCGCGCTATTGGACGCGTTCACCGAGAACACGCGCGCCCTGAGTATGCTGGATTATCCTGTCGACGCGTGAGATTTTATGCTGCTCAATCATTTATTAGAAAAGCTCACTCCTACGCTACGGGAGAAGTTTGAAGCGGCTCACATAACCGTGGAATCGCCGCGGTACGATCAACTAACGAAATTTCTAGCGGGATATTGTACGGTTCTCGCGTCGGCATCAAACTCTTCGGCACAGTCGAGTAAAAGGAAGGCCGCGTCGACCACGTCGCTTGTCGTCCAAAATGCCGCGTGCCCTAAGTGTACGGAGCAGCATTTGCTGGCTAAGTGCCCCGTTTTCCTGCAACTCTCGGAACGGGAGCGGCACAACTTCGCTCGTGAACAGGGACTCTGTTTAAATTGCCTCCGCGCGGGACACAACTTGAGAAATTGCTCTAGCTCTTTCACCTGCCGGCATTGTCAGGCAAAGCATCATTCGCTCCTGCACTTCGGGCCGGCCAACGTCCCATCGCTCGCGGCCGCCTCGGCGGTCATTCCGGTCGTAAACAGCCTTGCGGCCCCGGCGGATACAAGCGACCAACCGATCGTCTCTATGGCGAGCATTTCGAGTCGCGTAGTATTGCTATCGACTGTTCGTGCGGAGGCGCTCGACGCTCGCGGCAACGCCTTCCCGGTCCGTATATTGCTCGATAGCGCGAGTCAGGCGAATTTCGTCACAGAAGGTTGCCTTCAAAAGGGCGGCTTCTCTCGGACAAGGCATCGTGCGACGGTGATGGGCGTTGGCGAAACAAGGGCCGCCACTACGAGGGGCCTCACCTCGTTCGTTATCCGTGTGCGAAATAGAACCGACATTCGATTTCTGGTTGAAGCCACCGTGCTTCCCCGCATCACCTCGCCGTTACCCAGCAGCCGTGTCGATTCCAAACCGTGGGATCACCTGCGGGGGCTGCCGCTCGCAGATCCGGAATTCTATTCGCCCGGCACGATCGATGTACTTCTGGGGGCGGAATCCTTTGTGTCCGTGTTACGCGACGGTCGGCGTACCGGTAAAACCGGGGAACCAGACGCCTTTAACACAGCATTCGGCTGGGTTTTGATGGGCGCGGTCTCTCCTTCATTGCGCGTGCAATCCATGCACTCCTTCGCCACGACCATTGAGTCGATTGAAGCCGCGGTGGGGCAATTCTGGAGGTTAGAAGAGGTTCCCGAATCTATTCCTTGCTCCGAGCAGGATCGGCGTTGCAAGGAGATATTCGACCAAACCACTTATCGCGACCATTTGGGTCGCTTCGTTGTCTCGTATTCGTTCATCTCGGACCTCCCTACCTTCGTGGATTCTCGACCGATGTCCGTCAGTCGACTACGCGCACTCGAGCGTCGTTTCAAGTCAAATCAGGAGCTTCGGGCTGGCTATAACGCATTCATGCAAGATTACTTAGACAGCGGCCACATGAAACTAGCGATCGATCCTTTTCCCGCGGACGGTCGCGTGTATTATTTGCCCCATCACGGGGTTTACAAGCTGGACAGCGCGACTACAAAACTTTGCGTCGTTTTCGATGCTTCGGCGAAATGTCCGAACGGGCTATCCTTAAACGATACCCTGTTCAGTGGCCCGAAATTGCAGCCCGACATAGTCGCGGTCCTGCTTCTCCTTTGCGCTGAGCCCGTGGCCATCACCGCGGACGTAAAGCAAATGTTCCTACAAATCTGGATCCACCCGGAGCATTGCGATTATCAGCGCATCGTCTGGCGCTTCTCGGAATTAGATCCTATCCTCGACTATGCGCTTAAAACGGTCATTTTCGGCATCACCTCGTCTCCGTTCTTGGCTATCTATTGCTTACTTTGCTTAGCGTACGAAAATCGCGATAAGTATCAGTTAGTTTATGAGACATTGATTAGAGTGCTATATGTGGACGACGTGGTGGACAGCTTCCGTACGGTCGAACAAGCTGTCGCGTTTCGCGATCAGATACTTGAGTTGTTTCGGAGTGCCGGCTTCGAACTGCAAAAATGGGCGAGTAGCCATCCCGCCGCGTTGGAGGGTCTCGACCCAGAAATCTGTAGTCAAAAGACGCTGTCTTTCGAGTCGGCCGATGATCAAGCGCTTAAGGTTCTGGGCCTTCGTTGGCACTCGCAGTCAGACAGCTTCGGGTTTCAGCTTAACCCTCTGACGCGAGACTGCACTAAACGAACGATATTGTCGGAGGTAGCGCACATATTCGATCCCTTAGGATTTCTGGCGCCGTTGACCTTTACCGCGAAACGATTAATCCAGCGGTTGTGGACTTTAAAGCTCGGGTGGGACTACGAACCTCCCTCAGATGTTCGTCGTCAATGGGAACGCTATAAATCAGAATTCGACGCGCTGGCTTCCCTGCGTATACCCCGTACCTTTCCCGCGGGCGATAACGTTCGGCGCGAATTACATGGCTTTTGCGACGCGAGCGAACAGGGATATGGGGCAGTCGTGTACCTGCGTACGGTCACTCCGTCGGAAACCAAGGTCGCGATACTTTGTGCGAAATCTAAGGTAGCTCCATTGCGCGCTATCTCTCTTCCCCGCTTGGAGCTCTGCGCTGCGTTACTTCTCGCGAATCTGCTCGCGTACGTCCGTCAGGTCCTGCAAGAACACATAAGGATTGACGACGAGTACGCCTGGTCCGATGCCAGGGTGGCTCTGTGTTGGATCCGCTCTGTCCCGCACCGATGGAAGACCTTCGTTCGCAATCGCGTTGCGCGGATACAAGACAAGATCTTGGTGTCAGCTTGGGGCCATGTGGCCTCCGAGTTCAACCCAGCCGATCACTGCTCACGTGGGCTTTTCCCTCGCGAACTCGTGGCTAATTCCATGTGGTGGGGAGGCCCTGAGTGGCTCATAAACTTCGAGTCCCGCGCCGAGCCAACGCTCTCTGAGGAATCTCTCCCATGCGAGGAAGAGCGGATCATGGCCCTCGTCGCCTGCGATTCATCTTGCCCTATACTCTCGTTATTAGATAAGTTTTCGTCGTTGGATAAGGTTTGTAGGATTATCGCGTATCTCTTAAGATTCACTAGTCGAGCCAGGGCCAAGCCGGTGCCCGCGACCTTGGCCGTGGACCAACTCGAAGCACATTCGACGCTATTAGTTGTAGTTAAGCTCGTTCAATCGATTTCCTTTGGGGAAGAAATTGATCGGCTTCGAAACGGGAGGAGGCTGCCCAAGCCGTTCCTTAAACTCGCTCCATTTCTGGACCCAACGGGCGTTCTCAGGGTGGGCGGCAGGCTCATCCAATCGAGACTGCCTTTCGAGGCCAAGCATCCGGTACTCCTCCCCAACAAACACCGACTTACCGAGCTCATCGTAGAACACGCACACCGCGCGCATTTGCACCCAGGTAGACGCACGCTTCAGTATCTGCTCGCCCAGAAATTTTGGATAATTGGGGTTCATCGCGTAATCCGCCGCGTCTTAGCCGAGTGCCATAAGTGTTTCCGAGCGAATCCTCGCCCTCTCCAGCCTCCTATGGCCAACCTCCCGGCCGAACGGGTTAGTGAGGTCAAGCCGTTTTCGATCAGCGGTGTGGACTTCGCGGGGCCGTTCTCGATCGTTCCCCGCCGAGCTCGGGGAGTCTCCTCCTTCAAGGCATATGTATGCCTGTTCGTTTGTTTCGCAATTAAGGCGACACACTTGGAGGTTGCTCTTTCATTGTCCACAGACTCCTTTCTCGCTGCGCTGCGACGCTTCGTAGCCCGTCGCGGACGCTGCTCACTTTTGTACAGTGATTGCGGAACGAATTTTGTGGGAGCGGCGCGAGACCTCGAACAATCCATGTGCCACGCAGCGGAGCGAGAAGGGATCAAATGGTCCTTCAACCCTCCCTCTGCGCCCCATTTCGGGGGCCTCTGGGAGTCTGGCGTTAAATCTTTCAAAACCCACCTTCGACGGGTGGTCGGGGATCAAACCCTATCATTGGAAGAGTTCACGACGGTCCTCGCCCAGATCGAGTCCGTCCTAAACTCTCGACCCCTTTGTCCACTGAGCACCGATCCCTTGGATCTGGAAGCCCTGTCTCCCGGACATTTTTTGACTATGGAGCCTCTCGTGGCCGTCCCTTCGCCCGACCTGACTCCGCTGTCGATGAGTCGCTTAGACCGGTGGCAGCTGATACAGCGGATGCACCAAGATTTTTGGAGACGCTGGCACAATGAGTACCTTCATACGCTGCAGCAGCGTCCCAAATGGTGGATCTCCGCCAACCCGCTCACCGTGGGCTCGTTGGTACTTATCAAAGACGACAACGCGTCCCCTTTGCGCTGGAAACGCGGTCGTGTAGAAACACTACATTTCGGTAGCGATGGCGTCCCGCGTGTCGCCACGGTTCGGGTGGCGGACGGCTCGATCTCGCGTCCCCTGGTGAAGCTGTGCCCCTTGCCGATGGGCACCCCACGGGCCGCGGACTCCGAGTGAAAATACAAGGCGTTGTATTTTGGTGGGCGGCATGTTCGGCGCTCACCTGTATATAGTAGTTTAGGTTCCGTAGTATTAAGTGTACATAATTGAAGTTCGATTCCGTATCATTAAGTTTGTAGTATTAAGTTACATGTTGTGCTTTAATAGCGTCAATCGCGTTCGTAATCAAGCGGGTCCTACGGTAAGTAGGACCATCATACAATCGAGATCGAGTTCGATGATTCGCGCGAAACGTTGGCGGATCGCGGTAACTATTCGCGCGACTCACCCGACTCGTGCTGCCCGCCTGCGGGTGGCCCGCCTAATTACTTGGATTTGGTACTCGCGCGGGATCTACTTCGCAGGCGCGCGAACCAGTGAGGGCCGGAGCGAACTTAGTAGGAGAAGTGCTCGTCTCGGAGCACGACACATTCGTCTCGGGCACGAATCATCGCAAGATCGTGCCTTTTGTGCTTGCTTGGTGTTGTGTGCACTGCCTGTCTGCATATTTGCCCTGCCTGCCTTCCTACCACGGTTTGCTTCTCTCGTGCCTTGCCGGTGTGCTTGCCCGCTCTCCTTCGCGCCCGCATCAGAGAACCCGCCAGAAGGAAAAACGAGAGATATAGCGGCAAGAGACCATCACCCACGAGGGGCAATGGGCAACGAAACGGTGAGTCGCATGTTTTGCATCGCCTTTGCTTGCTACCTCGTTTGAATTTCGTGAGGGAACGATCCCTCTGGTCCTTCGATTATTACGCAGAACGCTCGCGAATCCGGGGCGACTGACACCCCCCCGAGCACATAGTATGTGGTAAAATATGAAGAAATCTAACCAAAATCGAATGGCTAAATGAGTGGATCCTGCTCAAAAACCAGAAAATGGTTGCGGTGGGTCGTGTGTAGCAGTACTCATTTGCCACTTATGCAATCTCCCTTTGGCAATAAAATGATGTTTGTGAGTGGACCCTCTCAAACACTGCAGCTTTTCCGGCTAAATAAATGGGGAGTGTGCTTAGTTCATACTTCATACAATTTTATAAATCCACTCATTTAGCCATTCGATCTTGGTTAGATTTCTTCATATTTTACCACATACTATGTCTGTGTCAAGTTTCATGACGATTGGTTTTGTACCCCAAAATTTTCCCAATTTTGTATACTTTTTTCAGTACTGGCAGTGAATATCGAAACGCAGCCCGTATTAGAGTGCGTTGGAGTGAGTAGGAACATGTTGGGGCATGCGACGCGAACAAACCTTTTGAGTTCTTCTGCAGATACCAAAAGGATATTTTTTCTACTTCATAAGAGTTCGCAATAAATTCGAAATTTTGTTAAATAATATTCCAATAAAGCTCTATCTAAGCGCTATTCTGTATCTAAAGAAGAATAAGAAAGAATAACTAAAAAAGAATAATTTCTTTATAAATTATCCAAAAAGAATTCACCAAAATTTTCTGATTCTGAAAAGTTTCTGCATCAGAAAGAACAAAAATGTACTAGTGCATATTGCCATTTCTGCACTGTGTGATATCAGAGATATGACGAGAAACACGTCTCACGGTCTCACAGGCTCGCCTTTTATTTTAGCGTGTGAGAATTTTGTTTACGAGAAGGTACTGGCATATGTAGTCGCGTAGCGGCAGTTCGCGTTATTAGCGTTTGCAGTCTTTTTAAAATACCAAAAAAAATTTTTTTTCAGTACATTTCGAACAAATTAAGCGAATTCATAAAGAATTCGAAAAGGTAAATGCTTTTTGAGTTCATAACGATCATCTGTGCTATCTGGGATAGTATTTCGTTTATAGTATCTGAATTAAAACTTGTATAATTAACAAGTCAAATTTTAACTATAAATTAAATTCGATGCAATTCACAAATAAAAATTGATTTGTGAATTAAAGCCTGTGTAATTTACGAATCTTTAATTATAAATTAAGGCCGATGCAATTCACAAATAAAAATTAATTTGTAAATTAAAGCTTGTGTATAATTTACAAATAAAAATTGATTTGTGAATTAAAGCCGGTGCAATTCACAAATCAAAATTGATTTGTGATATGTATCGGCTTTAATTTATAATTAAAATTTGATTTATGTTACGTATACACTATAGATTTACAGTACTGGCAGTGAATATCGGAACGTATCCACAGTAAAATATTAGAAAACATTTGAACAACATGTTGCTATCCCTTGTTGGTCGTTCCTTTCCTTTGCGAACCATCGTGTGGTGCGGACGTGTGTGGACAAGAGCGTGTGCAGATATTGTGAGCGGATATTGTGGATATTGTGAGACGTTGTGATCTGCTGATGTAAGGCCTTATTATTATATTATATTGAGGTTATCTGATCTGGGGGGGGGGGGGGAGGTCCTCCATCGAAGACCTACCAGTGCGGCACTCAGACCGAGTCCATTGTGCCTCCCCACCATAACCACCTCTACTCCCCTCCACACTTTAATTCTTGGACCAACGGCTTAACGTCTCCTCCGAAAGACGGAGCCCAGTTTTTCCCCGTTGGGAGACCGTCCCCCTCGCGGGGGGAAGGCACCCGAAAGACGGAGCCTTTCCCCCGTTGAGAGACCGTTTCTCTCGCGGGGGGGTGGGGGGCACCCGAAAGACGGAGTCCTTCCCCCGCTGAGAGTCCGTTTCTCCCGCGTGGGGGGGGGGGGGGCGCAGCTTCGGAATATACCATTACAGAAAATTCCATGTTTACATGATCAAGTGGACTCGAACCTGGTTCCTCAGATTACGAGTCTGGCGCTCTACCACTAGACCACACTGCCGCCCTGATGTAAGGCCTTACAAACCAGATAAGTCTGTACTGTTTTTTAATATCTTGTGAGTCTTACTGTCATATTGTGATTGATTAATTGAAGTGTTTATATATTGTGTCATAATATAATTCTTTCTCTCTTATTTACTAGTATATTAACTTTTAATTAATAGTTTACGGATTATAAGTTTAACACTATTTTTCGTATAACTAAATATTGAGCTATTTTGAAAAATACATGCTTTTTAGTTCTTGACTTATACGAATCAGTTGTTATACTGTGTTACGTTATGTAGATTTCACGATTTCCCTTTTTCGAGGAAATTTCCTAGAAGTCTAAAATAGCCTTTTAAGATTAGAATAAGTAAAAACCGAACATTAACACGGAACACTTTCAGTTTAACAGTGATTTATTTCAACCCCTTTAATGCAAATTTTTACCATGAAATAAGTCACTGTTAAATTAAAAGAGACTTATTTCAACCCCTTTAAAGCGAATTTTGACCACTTTTCCACGGGTTTAGACGGATAAAAATGCTACCATCGTATTTAACGACAAAAAAACATAAGATTACATGTATAACTTACGTTACACTTCTTAGGCAAAAATCGGCCTATTTTACCCACTCTCCTTTGATACGCCGCGTAACTCCGCGAAAAAAATCGTACAAACCTCAATTTTTTAGGTACTATTTGCAGGTAGAAGTCCATATTTTACGATAGTTATTGTGACATTTGCGAAAAAAATTTATTCTACCCCGTAGAGTGCGTCAAACTATGCAATTTTTTGAAGAAAGAACACGTCCTTACTTTTGAAGAGATGGCAAAAAGGGGGGAAAATAAAATTAAAGTAACACGTTATTTATTTCGCCAGTGATAATTAACAATTAACAAGTTAAGAATTTTAATCGACTTTAACTGGCAATATTCAATCATCTTTTCAAAATGAATGTTGAAAAACTGCGAGTTGACTAGATTTGTCAGATTCACACAGCACATTTCACATCAAATCGAGATGATGAATTCGACCATGGATTTTGGTCAATTTAAGTAGTTTTTAATTTTTATTGCGAAAAATATTACCCCAGCCAGGGTTTGAACCTAGAACCTTCCGTATTCCGTTCGGGCGTCGTGCCAATTCGACCACTGAGGCATGTGGTAATATTTATCGCAATAACACATATTAAGATGACTTTTAAACAATAATAAGATGGAACACAGATATTTCGTCAAAGGTGTAGGTATAATACCAAGTAACACGTTAAGCACGACGCCCGAACGGAATACGGGAGGTTCCAGGTTCGAACTCTGGCTGGGGTAATAATTTTCGCAATAAAAATTAAAAACTATTTCAATTGACCAAAATCCATGATTGAATTCATCGTCTCGATTTGATGTGAAATGTGCTGTGTGAATCTGACAAATCTAGTCGGCATGCAGTTTTTCATTTTGGAAAGATGATTGAATATTGCCAGTTAAAGTCGATTAAAATTCTTAACTTGTTAATAAAATTAAACTCTGACAATAGTTCCTTAAAGTAGAGACTTTACTCTTTAAAATGACAAAAAAATTTTTTTTCAAATACGACAATTTTTTGCGGAGATACACTTATTTGAAATTATGCGAAATTTTGATATAAATTGAGTATTATGCGATAATTTTGTCGACGAGTGTATTTCTAAAATAAAACTCAATCTTTATTTATTTTAAGAAAGACCTCGCCCTCCATCTCCTCACCATCCTTAAGATTGTACAAGGCCCGATCCTTAGTTAAAATGATCCTTGACTTAAAACAGGACCGACGATCGCACCGCTCGTGCTTACGGAAGGTGTCCTAGCGTCCCTACGGGATGTTGAATCATATCCTGAGCCATAGAAAAGTGCGTTTGACTCGAGGCACGCACTTCAATGCGTGTACCTACGAGAATAACCATAAGTATCTGCTTGCGTCCTTCCATACCCCCACTGGTTAGCCTTTCCTTCGCTTCCCAGTTTTTATCTAAACCTGGGGTTTGGAAGTAACAACTGTTATAACGTTTTTTAAAATAAAAATACAATTTGTTAAGTAAAATAGAATTTATTTATAAATTAACCCAATATTTCTTTTCTGAGCATTTATTCCGATAATTTTAGTAATGCAATTTAATAACTATTTTTACCTATTTTCGCAACAAAGAACAATATAAAAAGTTTTAGAGCGCGCGACAATTTTCGAATTATGGGTGCTATGAGATATGGAATAAAAAATTTGTGACTTTTGTATAAAAGTAACTAAAATATGTTTGTCGTTAAACTTATATTTATAAAAGCAAAATTATATTTATCTGCGTGATCTAAGGAGGTCAAATGACTTGTTTGGTTTGACATTTTCTTATAATTATTAATTACTTATTTTTCAAACATCTTAATTTCTGAAATTATCTAGGATTCTTATTGTGAAACCTACAGATGATCAATGTTATAAAGTTTTCTCTTTCTCTTTTTTTCTAAGATTTCGGTGTACCTAATATACCTATAGACGGTGTAATATATCGGACGGGTCATTTTGATCCCTCACAAAATGTCGGTAAAATTTTGATTACATTCACATTTTCGAAGTTTCTTATAAACATTTAGGATACTTCCAGTACTGGAAATTAACCCGTCCCGGTATATATATAATATCAAGAGACACGGTAGTGTCTCGCGCCAAGTACGCGCGGAGCGAGACAGCCGTGGCTCTATATACGCGACGCGACGAGTTGCGAGTACCCGAGATTTTTAGATCTCGATAACCAGTGAACGGATCAAGTTCTAACTAGGCTTATCGTAAAGCTTGGACCAAATTTATATAAGAAAAGTGTTTTTATTTTTCCACTACGTGTTCTACGAGCGGAGATATTGCGATGCAAAACTCAAAGCTGAAAATTTACAATTAAGAAACGTCGACGTATTACTGTTGCTGTGTTCGCCACGGCGCGCGGCGGCGCTGCTGGGGGGGTCTGATTTTCTTGTGGCGTTCATACCCTTGCCGTTATGCGGCGCTCTAGTCTCTACGCGTAGAGATGCGTTAGTTCGATCGATCGATCACATGTGAGGTGACAGAAGTAAACATAACCGTAAAGTGGCCCATACACGTCGCGAGACTCGCGAGTCCGGCTCGGCTCGGTTTCCACTCGTTCGTGGGTGAGATGTTACGAGACGGGCTCGGCGTCCGACGAGCCAAATTTCGGGACTATTCGAGGGTGTGTGTGTGGTGAAAAACGTTTGAGTCTGGCTCGCGAATCAAACTCGTACATGTTATGGGCTGCTTTAGACGTCCGCGTCGCGTCGTCGAGATTAGATCAACGGGATCAACGTTTATAGAATCGAGACTATTCGGGAGTGTGTGTGTGTGTGTGTGTGTGTGGTGAAAAACGATCGAGTCCGGTTCGCGAATCAAGCTCGCCGAGCCGGACTCGCGAGTCAAACTCGTACATATAATTAGCCGCTTCAGACGTCCGCGTCGTCGAGAAATATTCCGTCCGCGTAGTCGCGTCCGAACACTCCGAACGGAGTACATGAGTGCTAGAGTGACAGAGTTCGCGCCTTGTGGATGGCTGGTTCCTGGGATACACCCTGAGCGAGGATGGCGAGGTTATATCTATCGTACGTATTGCTCTTTCTCGCGGTCACGCTCGCGTTCCCCGCTCGCGTTCCCCGCTCGCGTTTTCTCTCACTCTCTCTCTCTCTCTCTTTCTCTTTCTCTAATAATGACTATCGAATATATCTGATAGAATTAAATCAAAACATTTTTAGTATTATAACACAAAAATTATATCTGATAGTGACATCCTTAATTAAATGTGCAGTGTAGTTTGTATTATAAATTATTAATTGTCTTATTTTGTTAACAAACTTTACTATACATATATTATCTACTATAACATTCTGACAATAGCATCGTACATGCCAAATTCTGTATCAAATCTGTTTTTCTTTCGACAAAATTTATTAGCAAACACTGCATAATATGCTCTCGACAAACTTGACTTTGCCTAATATATTCATATTTTGTGTCTTAATTTTTTAAATGATTTATAAATTTATACAAACTACACTGCACATTTAAGGATGTCAAACTCTCAGATATAATTCTTGTAAGTTATAATACAAAAAATATTTACATTTAATTTTATCAGACATAAATGTCAATGTCGATAGTCATTATGGCGTTTGATGTATCTGTAACAAAAAGGGGTGATATCCGTACAAAATTACCTTTTACAAAAAAGTAGAAAAAAAGACGCCAAGCACGCGTGGTGTACCTTGAAAAAGTCGAAGTAGTTATCTTTGTACCTCGAAAAAATTCAAGTAATATCTTTACCTTAAAACAACCAAAGTAATATATTTACCTTAAAAAAATCGAAATAATATATTTATTACAAAAAAAAAGAAATGATATCTTTAAATTATGCGCCAATTAAATATATATTATATCGAAAAATAACTAGTTTTAAAAAAAAATGTATTCCCATTAAAGTGAAAAAATTAATATAAAATGTGAAAAATTTTAGTGAAAAAAACTTGGCGCTGCAAAATTTTAAAATATTTGAAAGCAATAAGTAACTAATTTAAAATATTAAATTAATAATTACAATGTGAATGTAAAGATTTTCACACATTAATTTAAAGTACTTTTTGCATTTATAGAAATTTTTTCATTAATATATATTATTACGTTTAGCAGCGCCAAGTTTTTTTTACTAAAATTTTTCACATTTTATATTAATTTTTTCACTTTAATGGGAATACATTTTTTTAAAAAACTAGTTATTTTTCGATATAATATATATTTAATTGGCGCATAATTTAAAGATATCATTTCTTTTTTTTTGTAATAAATATATCACTTCGATTTTTTCAAGGTAAATATATTACTTTGGTTGTTTTAAGGTAAAGATATTACTTGGATTTTTTCGAGGTACAAAGATAACTACTTCGACTTTTTCAAGGTACACCACGCGTGCTTGGCGTTTTTTTTTCTACCTTTTTGTAAAAGGTAATTTTGTACGGGTAATATATACCTAGATATATAATCTTATAGACTTATATAGATAGATCGGCCCCTGACGTAAGAGTACGGTGAAGACCTACGGTGCAGACATAGCCGTGGATCTAGTCCTCTCTCTTTCTTCTGATCGCTTGGTGGGGATAGAAGACTATAGCCCGGCTCATGATACAAAGACAAGGGTATGCTTACGCGCATATATAAATCACGTGACGGTCAACGGCCAATCAGAATTGTCACCATTCATACGTCATCGTTATGCGGTAAATTCGAAGTTACTATCATTTCTTTACAATACACATTATAGAAAGTTACTATTTTGCCATTGTTTAGACGTCATTGCATAAAAGTTATACATTATTGTAAAATTTCTATAATGTAGTACATACGTTAATACGAAATACTTTACTAAGATGTGGGATAAAAAGTATATATTTGAGGTTCTTTGACGGCTAAATTGTATATATATATATATATATATATATATATATATATATATATATATAATATTTTATTAATAAAGTATATTTTATCAATAAAGTATTAAAATTGTTAACAGTGTTAATTAAATAAATAATAAATATATAAATGAAATGGGCAATAAATTAATTTGATAAATTATTATTTAAATAAAAATGTATAAAAAGCGAAATTAAGGGATTAAGGAATAAAACATTAAATTAAATAATTTAATATTGAATTAATAAATTTTAAAATAATAATTAAAGAAATGTATTCCAGGAAAATAAAACAACAAAGATGTGTATTAAAATATTTTATTGTTAGTAAATTTTACTAATTTTTTTCTTCTATTTTTTTTTCTATTGCTTTCACATATCTGCCGATTAATTACACGAACTCGGATATATGTTCGTGTTCGAACATGGGATATGTTGCTCAACGCATCTTACATTGTCATGTAATATTTATTTTTATTTTAATGCTATGTTAAGTCTTCAATAATGTGCATAAATGTAAAATAAACGCTTTTCATTGTCATTTGAGGTATTGGTCAGCGGAATCGGTACAAAGCATAATTTTAGCGCTTCTCATATTTATTAACAATCTTATCTTACTTTGTCATTATAACTAAGCATAAATAAAACTTACTAACAGCTTAGTGGCGAAGAAAATAGAAATGTACAAGTACAAACAGATCTCTTATAACCCTAAGAACCCATGTTCTACATTATCTTCTAAGATAGAAAAATAGAGCACCTGTAGCATAAGCTAAACAATAATTGCTTTTCAGCATACACAAGTGCAATAAGTTATTTAACTGTATTATTATTAAAATATAAAGCCGTTATATGCTGCAGCTAAGAGCTACTCCCAGAAAATCTTCAAATCCAATAGTGATCGATCCAGTTTGATCAGAGTCTCTTTTCCTAAATGCCTCTGTAACACACAACATATTTTTGTTAAACAAACATGCTTAAATTATGCTAAATATTATAAAACTATTACATGTATGTACAAGTGTTTATAGTTAGATCTCTAAGTAGATTAGTAAGCAATATCATAATTATCACAAAATTTTCTTCCTTTTATATAAATATATCTAATTACCTGTAAACCTCTGTATTTGAACACACAATACTATGAACTGGTCGATAGTAATAGACTGATGACCACAAAGATCGCTTTTTTTTATGAGAAATTGAATAAACTCCGGACTGAGCCTGTAGCCCATTTGTGTTAGGGCCGCGCTTAACTCATTCTCTTGTATACTACCCGAGTTATCGTGATCGAAGCCACGAAATACAGCTGTAGACTAACCGCACAATTTATTTTAATAAATACAGCTGTAGACTGCTGTGGACTGCTGACAGTGATAAACAGCAGCCATATTTCGAGCCGAACCTGCTCGAACCGTTCCGGAAACAGTCGAGTATGACGTACGTATGGTGACATCCCCACTATTCCGTATTTCTGCGCAATGGGTTACCACCAAGTGAGCATACCCTTGTCTTTGTATCATGGCCCGGCTATTCCCTACTAGTCCCCACTCTAGACTTCTATCCCCACCAAGCGATCAGAAGAAAGAGAGAGGACTAGATCCACGGCTATGTCTGCACCGTAGGTCTTCCGACGCGTGCTCTTACGGCAGGGGGCGGTCTATCTATATAAGTCTATGTATAATCTATATATGGAGGGGTTAAAGCCATAGTGGTGTAAGTCACTTTTTTTAGCCTATCTAGTTGAGTTTATAGGTGCAGTCTACACATGCAGATATGTTGAAAGAAAAAGAAAGAAAAAGTGGTAAAAAAAAGTGACTCACATCACTATAGCTTTAACCCCTTCATATATACGTGTCTAATGCCTGTCTGTCTGTCTGACCGCGAACTACTCATTCATTAATGGACCGATGTTCTTGAAACCGGTGCCAAATTTTTTAATTATTCACTTTTAGAGGAACACCTCAGAACGACTTTGATCTTGACATATGTTGTCAAGGACATGACCCTAAGTAACTTTTTCTTATAACTTAATCGGCGGTCATTGTTTATTAATAAGTTATAAACAAAAAAGTTTGAGAAATTTGGCAGTTTGTGTCAGTGCTAAAGAAAGTAATAACCCAAACCAATTGTTGTTCTTTTATTTTTTTCTACTATCTGGGCGCGACGGTACAATAAAATAGGAGGTGCACGCGAAAATATAACTCCACCTCCAAGAAAACTAACCTAACCCAAACCAATTGTTGTGTAGGTAAAAAAGTATGTGCGTCATGGTTGCAGTGGGTTCGCCCCCCCCCCCCTGGGGGGTTCCACCTCCAAAAGAAACTAACCTAACCCAAACCAATTGTGTGAGTGAGTCACACATACAACAATTGGTTTGAGTTAGGTTAGTTTTTTTGGAGGTGGAGCCCCGCCCCCGCAGTGGGGACGGAACCCACTACAACCACGCATATACTTTTCCGCCCACACAATTAGTTTAGGTTAAAATAACTTCGTTTAGAACTAAAACGCACTGGCAAAGTTCTCAATATTTTTTGTTTATAACTTTTTAATAAACAATAACCGCCGATTAAGTTACAAGGAAAAGTTACTCAGGGTCATGTCCTTGACAACATATGTCAAGATCAAAGTCGTTCGGAGGTGTTCCTCTAAAAGTAAATAATTATATACTCAAACACGATGAGATACATTTACTTCGCCAGTGTATAAATAACCAAATTAAATTTCTTAATCGACGAAGCTGGCAATCACTCCTGACGGTCACAATCGTCAGGACACTTAGACCAAGATTCCGGTCCTTCTATCAAAACGCTTAAATTTAAGCAACTTAAATTAAGATGGAAAAATTCCCCTCTCCCTTCCCTAATTTAAATCGATATCGATAAGTTGCTTAAATTTAAGCGTTTTGATAGAAGGACCGGAATTTTGGTCTAAGTGTTCTGACGATTGTGACCGTCAGGAGTGATGCCAGCTTTGTCGATTAAGAAATTTAATTTGGTTATTTATACACTGGCGAAGTAAATGTATCTCATCGTGTTTGAATATACACCGTCGACGTAAATATCGGTGTTCCATCTTACGATTGTTTAGATGTACTATGCGATAAATATTACCACATGCTCCGGTAGTCGAATTGGTTAAGACACCCGAACGGAATGCGGGAGATTCCAGGTTTGAGCCCTGGCTGGGTAATATTTTTCGCAATACGTTTTTACAGTGATTATTAAATCGATATCGATTTAATTAGGGAAGGGAGAGAAAATTTTTCCATCTTAATTTAAGTTGCTTAAATTTAGGCGTTTTGCTGGAAGGACCGAAATCTTGGTCTAAGTGTCCTGACGATGTGACCGTCAGGAGGTGATTGCCAGCTTCGTCGATAAGAAATTTAATTTGGTTATACTCAAATTTTTCTACTTTTAATTCGGAGATGGCGACGATGGGTTTAATTTCTTTTAAGAAAAAGCTTTGTTTTCGTAAAATTTTTTGTTAGTTTTCTATGCCAATGTGTTCAGAATAATCAAAAACATCAAAAAATCACATTAAAAAATGTCCGTATGTGTGTATGTATTCCATACGCTGAGGATGATCCAAAAGAAGGACGGTAACGTTTGATTTAATATAATTTATAGATAAATAATTTTAAAATAAGTTTGTTTTGCCTAAATGTCTGTACCTGGAATGATTGAGCTGACTCTCTATTAATTTTTTATTTGAGGTCCAAAAGAAGGACCAAAACGTTCGATTTTAATATGATTTAATAGATAAATAATTTAAAATAAGTTTGTTGCGCCTAAATGTCCATACCTGATTGTCATCACATAAATGACTATACATATGTGTAAGTTATACTGGTTTCCACTATATTATCAAGAAGGGTATAAATTTCGATTTATAATGCAAATAGACACACATACAGGCAGGGAACTATATGATGTACTATACAGGGTGTCCATGCTATAAGTGGCCACCCCCTTTTTATCTCGCAAACTACAGGAGATAAACCCAACACAATATAATATCAACATTAAATGGTTTTAATGAACTCTATTGTGAGCATAGTAATTGCTTATAAAAATTATTTATGTTAGATAACAAAGTAGTACGCATAACTTTTTTACTGTAATGTGAATATTTTGATATAATAAAAGTTGTAGCGTTCCTTTTAAGGCATACAACGATGTATGATATAACATATTTATCTTATAAATTATACGAGTTTTGTTAAGTCAAAGTTTCGCGGGTGACTACTACCTTTTCAGTTTCGGTCCTGCGGTGTGGCTAAGTTCCGACTCTCGCATTAGCGATTGACGTGACATCTATCATACTTCAATCGCTAATGCGAGAGTCAGAACTTAGCCACCGCAGGACTGAAACTGAAAAGGTTAGTAGTCACCCGCGAAAACTTTGACTTAACAAAACTCGTATAATTTATAAGATAAATATGTTATATCATACATCGTTGTATTCCTTAGAAAGAACGCTACAACTTTTATTATATCAAAATATTCACATTACAGTAAAAAATTATGCGTACTACTCCGTTCTCTAACATAGATAATTTTTATAAGCAATCACAATAGAGTTCACAATAGGGTTCAATTAAAACCATTTAATTTGATATTATATTTGTTGTGTCTATCTCCTGTAGTTTGCGAGATAAAATGGGGTGGCTACTTATACGCGGACACCCTGTATAATGTAACTAGCTATTAAGCCCGCGCTAAGCGCTACATTTAGTATACAGAGTGATTTAAAAGCCAAAATTTTAAGGGGTGGTAAAGGGGGACACAACAAATATTTTTTGTTAAACAACATAGGGTCGGCGTCGTGTTGTTATCCCGGTAGGCGACGCGAAGATCGGAAGGGCTGCGCTGCACACAATACATCGCCTTGCTGGATAGCGATGCCTACCCGCCCCCGTAGTTACAGGAGTTGCTTAAAATGATCACCATTGACCTGTGAACAAAGCTCGGAACGGCGAACCATCAACATACCCTTTCGACTTTCGCGTCGCTTACTGGGATAACGATGCGACGCCGACCCTATGTTGTTTAACAAAAAGTATTTGTTGTGCCCCCTCTACGACCCCTTAAAATGTTGGCACTGACTTTTGAATCACCCTGTATAGAAATCTTACAAAATACGTCATATGCAAGAGGTAATGTAGGCAGATTATTTTATCTGAAATGTATTGTCACATAGAAATATTACAAAATACGCCAAACGATTGCATCAGAAATATATTACTATTGTGTTAGTTTACGGGAAATAAAAAAATATCACCGATTAATTCAAAAGACAATGTCCACCATAGATTGCATATTGCTCCATATGCGACTTGCCTTAGAAAGAGATAGGAAAAGAAAGAGATATGCAAGCAAATAAGCGTGAAACAAATGCATTTGTAACTGGTGTCGAATTCTGCTCCATCATAAAGTTATAACTTGCTTTCTTCAAAATAACTGATTTTCGAGTTGTTGAAATGTAAAGTACTGTTGCAGTACAAAAGCGATTTGAAACCCACAAATAATAAAGAAGTAGAGCTCACTGCGAGATACATACAGGGTGTTTTTTAAATTGACACACCTAAATATCTCGAAAAAGGCGCATTTTAGAGAAAAATTTTCAGACAAAAGTTGTATGTTTTCAAGGGGGACACATAATGAAAATATGGACTTGACCTTGAGTGATCTATTCAAGGTCAGGTCAAGGTCACCTCAAATATTTTCAATAAAAGCCTCGAGATTTTTCCAAAACACTATAATAAAGTATTTTTTCATTAAGCACTTTTCAAGTTATTAAGGCTTGACATTTATAGTACCACCGGCATTACCATTATCCAAGGTGTACCGCGTGGAGGTTGCAAATTTTGGAGCAATGTTTCTATCGATAAATACGATAATAATGATAAAAACCATTACCCCGGTATAAATACCATCTGATCCGAATAAAATTGTCTCGCATCATGATCTGGTAGTTCCGATTAAAGAAGAGTTGTGACTCGTGGTTACAAGTTTAATTGTCCAGAATAGTCTTTTAGAGAATAGAGGGACGATGACGGATACACCTTGAGTGATGCTAATACCGGCGGTGGTAGGTACTATAAATTTAAGTTACTTAAAAACTCGAAAGTACTAAATAAAAAAATACTTTTGAAATTTTGTATACTATTATATTTTGATATGCTAATTATGAATATGTCAATGAAAATTGGCACAAAGGTCATTTTCTAGGAAAAAATGGAAAAAGAAGTTTTTTGCATATTTTTAATTATCTACATTTAGTACAAAAAGTTTCAAATAAAAATTGTACGTCTCTTAAAAACGCAACTTTTATATTCTATACGCTATCACTGTAAAAGAATTATTTTACCGAGAAAAATGTGAGAAAAAACGAGATACCAAAAAAATTATTGTGTTTATATTATTTAGAAATACCTGAATCTTCCAATGGGGGGTCCAGGGGGCGAAGCTCCCGGCCCGGGGGGTCGGGGGGGCGGAGCCCCCCCGACTTTGATATAACACTTTCTATTGCAAAGCAACATTCATTACGAAAACAAGACTTAATTGGTAGAAAAAACTGTCGTGAAACAGGCGTTGGCAGGCAGGGTGGTTGTGAGGAGAGGGGCAACGCCCTACCTTGCGTAGGGGTTGCTAATCTTTTCAGTAT
>JASTWR010000742.1:0-83800 GCA_030770355.1 Harpagoxenus sublaevis
TAAAGTTAAGAAGTTTGTAGTCTCTTCAAATTGTTTGTAATTAATAAATACATTTGTAGAACTTGTAGCTACCCGATAATCAATCTGTAGAAACCAGGCATTGCAGTCAACTCTCCAACGACTCTAACATAATCGAAACATCTCCGGAGCGCCAGCGTCGTTTCTAGATTTTTCGGGTAGCTACATAGTTCCACAAATATATTATTAATTATAAACAATTTGAAGAGACTACAAAACTTCTTAACTACTAAAAACAAAATATATTTTCTTAACTTCTTGATTTCACTATACAAAACTCTTCAACAAAATATATTTTATTTCTAGGGTTTTGTAGTGAAGTTAAGAATGTAGTCTCTCAACGTTTTGTAGTCTTCAAATTGTTTATAATTAATAAATACTATTTGTGGAACTATATGTAGCTACCCAAACAATCAAAGATCTAGAAACGACGTTAGCGCTCCGGAGATCTTTACATATAGTTCCAAAAATGTATTTATTAATTATAAACAATTTTTGAAGAGACTACAAAACCTTCTTAACCTTACTATAAAAAAACAAACAAAATACATCTAACTACAAAAGAGCTTTTTTATTGTATAATCTGTTTGATGTATTATATGATGTTAGCCGACGACTGACACTTTAAACATTTTAATTAAAATTAAATAAACTAACAAACAAAAATAAATACACTACAATAATCTACAAACAAAATACAATCAATATACACCTAATTTTAAAAAAAAAAGTGTCAGTTGTCGGCTAACATCATACTAATCGCCATGGACGTTGAATACGTACGGACGTACTTTGTTCGGAAAAGATACGTGAAGAAAACAGAAAACAACGTGACAAAAGGCATAAGAGCAAATTGACGTACAGAAGTCATTATAGTCTCCATATTGCAACAATTTCTTAATAAAATGTAGTTTGTACTCTTTAGGCTTGCAAGAAATAAGTTTAAAGTTAAGCGTTATACTATAAGTTGGAGTTTTGATGGTTGTTTATTTTATATTAATTAGTATATTTTATTTTAATTAATTACGAGTTTTAAGTTTGGGTTGTAATCCTCAAAGTTTGATTTTATGTTACGTTATTATGGTATTATGGTTACGAGCAATAACGTAACATAAAATTAAACAGACCTTTTGCTTATACGCTTGGGCTTACCTACCAAGAAATATCTTTTAAACGCTTTTTTCAACATTTTTAAAAAAAAATTTTTATTTTATAAAATGTAAAAGTACAACATTTAAAAAATACTACTTATTTTGTTCACATTTTACAATACACGAAATGTACGATTAAATATAAGACTTGATAATATAACAGAAATAAAATAATCATTAAACGTAACTAATGTCTGTTATTAACTAAAAATGTTTATCCACTTCTAAAAAAGGTGTCTCATCTACGTTTGTTGACGTTTTGCACGGCGTTCACATTTTCAATTCGCATTAACGCACAGAGCGCGCAGGAAACCGTTCCGAATAATTAAAGCGCTTCATGCGCATTGACAAAACGGAACGATTTCGAAGCGCTGTGCATCAGTAATGCAGTCTATGCGTTTCATGCGCAACTCGGAACGGACCCCTGGATACCAGCTCAATGAAGTTAGCGGGACAACTTCGACTTTTGATATTTTTTTTTTACTAATCGATTGTTAGTCGTTTGTTATTGATTGTTAGACTAATTAGAACGTTTGTTAGATAATAGTTTTTACGTAATCACGAAAATAATTTTTAGTGTTAAGTTAGGCGGGTAAATATAGAATTCTTTACAATTTTCGGTTCAAACCGGGGTCAATCGATGCGGAATCGTTTGTTAGTTCCGAATATACTAATTAAAACGTTTGTTAGATCATGGTTTCGCTTAAAAACGCAAAAAACTGTATATCGTTTAGCTGCCGGAGAGTGGGGTGAGATGTAGAATATGTGGTGGTTTTGGAACGCATTTGTCCGAATTGCCCGTAAATAGTTCATCAAAACGAGAAACGTGCTTAAACAATTTATCAATTTATTTATCAGATTTGCTTGTGCCTAATACCTGGCTACATTTCACATGCAAAATATAGGTAAGTGTAAAAGGCAAATTTCATTCTGAACTTAGTGAAAAGTAATCTTGCAATAAAAGAGATATAGATTACAAAAGTAGAGGTAACCTAAAGTTGTATTTGAACAATTATATCAAATCATAGATCTATGAAATATAGAAATAAACTTATATTGTATGTACAAGTAGATATAAGTAATTTTGTCATTGTACGGAAACTCGCAGTTCAAACTAACTATAAAATTGTTTGCAGATGCTTGCTGTCATTGTGAATACAGATCAAAGAGGTAGGAAAGCAGTGGAATACCTCATGCATTTCCAAGTAAGTTAGAAAAGCTTTAGCGAAGCTACTTAATCTTGTACAAATCATATTAAAGTATACATTAAGGAAATATAAATATATTTTATCATTGTGTAAGGGTTGGAATCTGTCTTGGGACCGTTGTGTAACAGAGGAATATGTGCTCAAAGATACGGAAGAGAATCGTCAACTTCAACGAGATCTAGCACAAAAAGCGCAGGTTCAGCTGTACGTATTCCTGAAACTAATATTATACAAATTTTATGATTTATTATGAATTGGTATACTATTTTTTTTCTCATGAAACAGGGGTGCTTATTTATGTCACCGCAAACGCAAGAAGAGAAGCCTTAAGATGTCAAAGCGCTTAACCGAAACAGAGCATCAAGAACCTCGGCGTAGAGCGAGAAGCGGTAGCTGTCGAGCTGCATCAGCTACGACCAGATCTTCCGAAGATGGCAGTTCAGGCCAACACACTGATTATGATACAAAAGTAAGTTTTATTTTCAAGTTAGGACCATGGCACACAAAAAATCTTAAGCAGTAAAACTTGAACAGTAAACGAATCAGCCAATCACAATCAAGACCTCAAGGCATAAACGTAAGCGTTAACGAATCTATACTGTTGATTTCCTTACTGCTTAGGTCTTACTGCTTAGGTTTTACTGCTTAAGTTTTTGGTCTGATTTTAGTATATCAATCAATTATCCAGTTTAAATATTTACCATCTTTATTGAAACTATGTTTGAATACTATATTCTTTTAATTTAACAAACAAATTAATTTTACAGAATTAGTAGGCCAAACGTGGAACGTTTATGCAGCATCTGCTTTATTTGGCTTCCAACAAGATGATATTCACTTCAAACTGTATTCAAAGAGATTAAGAGAAGAGGTTACAAGTATCATGTCACATGAAGATGTAACTTACGACGCAAAGTTTTCTGTTGTGGAGAATATTATCTCCAGACCAAATGAAGATCATCCAGCAATCAAGGTAAAAGAATCGACACATAATTTTAATTCTTGATCTTTTATTTAATATCTTATTCGAACATGTATATTGGAAATGCAACAAAGTTTCAGTTTGCTTAAAATATATTTTAGATTGAAGTTATAGCCAAGACCAATGGTCGTGAGAAAGATGTCGAGAAACCTATTTATAAAGGGATATTATTATTCTGGAGGATATCACAGACTGAATCAAATATACAGAATTCCATAAGATTGCCCCTTTTGCTATGTCGTGGCATTCGCAGCTGTATGGACGCAGTGCACGCTGTCATTGGTCGTATGTTTGATTGCTTGGTAATTGCACTACCAGCTAACGAGGACGACTTAAGCTGACTGATTCCAATTATAATTATGGCAACTGACAAAGAGGACCCAACTGATTCCTATAATATCACGAATGGTTCCCCTCTCCTATATTCTCGTTTTTTGATTTAGAATACTGTTCCACTATACCACGTGCAGCATTAACTGTTTCATCCTTATAGGTGCAATTTCACGGAGCGAAGAAAAGCCAGCGTTTTACCCCCACTCCATCAATTTTCGTCAAGGTTGGCGTTACGGCGTTGCTTAGCTAAAAGTTCAACACGGTTGAACTTTTAGCGAAACAACGCCGAAAGCCGAAAACACGTGGTGACACAGAAATAAAGAAGTACACGTGGTGACACAGAGAGAAAGAAGTTAAAAAATTATAAGAAAGAAGTTAAAAAATTATTAGTATGGCTGAAGGGACCGATAACATCGCCAGAAAATACAAACGAAGTTAGTATATATTATACAGTATTATACAGTAATGAGCATACTTATAGGTTAGGTTGCTCTTTATTTCTTATTTATTTAAGTTATATAAATTTATTTGTTATATTGTGTTAATTTGTATTTGTTATATTGTAGGAAACTCTATTGTACACCTGTGGCATATGTGAAAATATGCTTCACAAAAATGAAATAGATCCGCATCCTTGGGATGCAAACGATGGGCAGATTTGCGGAACCGTGTTGTAGAACATGTAATTAAGTTTATATATTATTCAGAACGTGTTTAAATGATAATGAAAAGTATATATATGTATTAAGTTATATCATACAAAATTGTCAATATTCGAAATTTAGTTGAAAAATATGAAATAGTAAAATATTTATTTGACGATAGTCTTACTTTAATAATATCATGCATAGAATGTAGATATATAAAGAAACATTTTTTTAGATTACATTAACTCGCATGGATGAGTTACTAGATCTTCCGACTGAAGAAACAGAAGCATGTCTTTGCAATTTGGTAGAGACTGGAGTAATCAGCGCGCGTACAGATCGCCTAGCTGACGTAGTCCGTTTTACTGGAACGCATAGAACAAGCTGCTCTTCTAGATCATGGGCTGCATCGTTATCGAAATTGATGGGCCTTGTAAATCATACTATATACATTTAATTCATCAAGAGGAGATGTTGGCCGTTGCGCAATCTTAAAATTGATATATGTATCTATATCACGCTCGTGTATATTATCGTATCTCATGTTATAGATTTTAATTTTATTTTTATTCAACAATAGCATATTATTTGTAGATTTATTAACAAATTAACTTGAATTATGATTCTGGATTGTAAAAACACTTTTTGTTTATATTTTTGTGTATTTGCTATGTAATTCACACATAGCTACTCTATTTAAACAATATTGAAAATATTGTTTATTTAGTATCAATGGAAATTCTCTATGTGGAAATATACGCATTGCAAATAATTTTTTTCTATTGATCCCTAATTTTAATGTAATACAATAAAAATAGAAAAATAGAAAATTTATATACAAAATAACTTATTATATATCCGATATGTCTTAGCTTGGATAATAGAAATTGAAACTGCGATCAGGCTTCCGCTATAATACATCCATAAGGTAAAATAATAATCGTTCTGCTTCTCAGCTGAAAACAACGTCAGTTGATTTCTAATCGAAACATGATTATTAAACTGATTGTGTGTCAAAGTATAAAGTATAAAAATTCCATTCTTAGGTCCGAATTAATAGACATTTCTCAGTTTTCAAGATCAGTCTGTCTTTGTCTAGCGTATGGTAAAACGATATACGCGAGACAAAGACAGATTGATCTTGACAACTGAGAAATTTCTATTAATTCGGACCTTAGTATCTCATTTGACACGTTCTTGAGATGAAATTCGAGTAATATTCCGCCGTTTATACCTCCTCCTCCTCCACCAACACAACCGACTGACAAAGCGGCTTTATTTGGCAGTCTCGTTGCGCTGCTACTGTACGTCTGTAATATTCAACGTACGCGATGTACTGTCTATAATAATTGGAGTACTCCATTTTTATTATACACAGTTCTTCTTCTTCTAGGTTAAGTAGCGTTAGCTCAGCTTTTTAATGCTACTTTGCATTGCGTGGAGTGGGGGTAATACGCCAGCTTTTCTTCGCTCCATGAAAATGATAGAGGCGATAGCGTTAGCTATTCTACGCTGGCTTTACAGTGAAGGTGGAGTGGGGGTAAACGCTGGCTTTTCTTCGCTCGCATGAAATTTCAGCTTATGTCTGTAAGAGTCGTAAAATAGCATATTATATTTGTGTAAAATAATAGAATAAAAAAAGGATAAAAAGGAAATTTAAAATAACATAAAAATATGATGGTGGAAAAAGCCAAATGGAAAATTAACTATAGTTGTTACGACATGTATAAAGTAATTTACAGCAATGACGGTTAAAAGCACAAATTTGAACGTTTGACTTCAATAGCTAAGAAAACAAAAATTAAATTAATATTATTTACTTTAATTGATCTTCATCTTATTATTATGAAGTGTTTTTAATATCCTCGTTAAGATACAGTATAATTATTTAATACAGTAGTATACAGAATAATTCTTTAATATTGTATATATCTCATCGCAAGTTATTAATTCTTTTGTATGGATTTCTATATTGCATATATCTATTATAGTTTCTTTATAAGGTACATTTAACAGTAAAATATTTCTTTATGTTATCTGTTATACATACTTCTTCTGAGGTTCCAATAATTGTTTGCGTCTTTCTTCTTGAGGTGTACTGTCATCAGTTTCTAACTTAACATTATTTTTACTTATGTGGTTTTTGTAAAATTGCCTACGGACAGCTTCCCTTGCATCACAATCCTTTTTGTTTTCGCTACTGTTGCCCATATCATAGTTTGGTAATTCCGCCATTTCCACTAATTCCACCATATTCATTAAATACCTGAAACAAAACAATAGCTTCTTGTTTTGACAGTTGATGTGAATATTGCTCTTTTTCTTACCTGTATAACAGGAGATGAGGTAATATGTGAAATCGAAATATATACGCAAGCCGTCCGCGATTTCTCTGCATATGTTTACTTCGTTTACTGTTTTCTCTATCGCATTATTCACTTTATTCCGTTAAGGTTTCTCTGGAATATTCGTAAACTGCGTCGTAGTGAAATGCTGTACCAAGGATTCTAGAATATTTATCACAGTAGGTTGCGCCGGAAGTACAAGCTGAAATAAATATCAGTAATATATTTGCATATTTGTTTTCAGTAAAAGATTAGTTTTTAACATAAATCACAATCCTTTGTATAATTTTAATTTAAATATGAAAATTAAATAAAATGCAAACAGCAGGAATAGTTCTTGGTTGTTGAAAAATGTATCTGACATCAATGCTTTATACTCATTTATAGCTTATATCTGTAATATATATTAACTCAAAAATTAATTACTAGCTTACCTTATTTTTATTACTTATTAGGTCATAATGCTGCTCTAGAATCCGTTTTTATGTGCTATCTATATCAAGATCATCGCCTGGTTTCATACTGGCTCCAAATTGGCTACCACCGCCCGCAGTGTTCATCGTCACTCGTTTCACCCATGTAATCAGAACTACTCTTTGTATCCTCTTCTATGTTTACGTCCTATAAATTACAAATTTTATTCTTATAAACTTTTCTTACTTTCGCAGTCCTCGACCTGCAATATCATACGGATAAATTAAACCTTTCATAGTGCGGCAACGTTAAAAAAATTACGCCCTCACGACACGACAGTCAATCAGCGTTACATATATTTTTCAAGTTATTGCTACTATCTCTTTCTGTTATTGGATTATAAAAGTTCTGAAACGTCCAAAATCAAATTTGTAACTTGAAAATGAAACTTACTTTTGCATCATAATCAGCGTGTTGGCCTGAACTGCCATCTTCGGAAGATCTGGTCGTAGCTGATGCAGCTCGACAGCTACCGCTTCTCGCTCTACGCCGAGGTTCTTGATGTTCTGTTTCGGTTAAGCGCTTTGACATCTTATGGCTTCTCTTCTTGCGTTTGCGGCGACATAAATAAGCACCCCTGTTTCATGAGAAAAAAAATAGTATACCAATTCATAATAAATCATAAAATTTGTATAATATTAGTTTCAGGAATACGTACAGCTGAAGCTGCGCTTTTTGTGCTAGATCTCGTTGAAGTTGACGATTCTCTTCCGTATCTTTGAGCACATATTCCTGTTACGCAACGGTCCCAAGACAGATTCCAACCCTTACGCAATGATAAAATATATTTATATTTCCTTAATGTGTACTTTAATATGATTTGTACAAGATTAAGTAGCTTTGCTAAAGCTTTTCTAACTTACTTCGAAATGCATGAGGTATTCCACTGCTTTCCTACCTCTTTGATCTGTATTCACAATGACAGCAAGCATCTGCAAACAATTTTATAGTTAGTTTGAACTGCGAGTTTCCGTACAATGACAAAATTACTTATATCTACTTGTACATACAATATAAGTTTATTTCTATATTTCATAGATCTATGATTTGATATAATTGTTCAAGGGGGGGGGGGGTTTTGGATTTTCCCTCGGATGAGGGAGAATAAGTGCCTTATGTCTGAAGCCAATCCTATATAATTGTTCAAATACAACTTTAGGTTACCTCTACTTTTGTAATCTATATCTCTTTTATTGCAAGATTACTTTTCACTAAGTTCAGAATGAAATTTGCCTTTTACACTTACCTATATTTTTGCATGTGAAATGTAGCCAGGTATTAGGCACAAGCAAATCTGATAAATAAATTGATAAATTGTTTAAGCACGTTTCTCGTTTCGATGAACTATTTACGGGCAATTCGGACAAATGCGTTCCGAAACCACCACATATTCTACATCTCACCCCCACTCTCCGGCAGCTAAACGATATACAGTTTTTTGCGTTTTTAAGCGAAACCGTGATCTAACAAACGTTTTAATTAGTATATTCGGAACTAACAAACAATTCCGCATCGATTGACCCCGGTTTGAACCAAAAATTGTAAAGAATTCTATATTTACCCGCTAACTTAACACTAAAAATTATTTTCGTGATTACGTAAAAACTATTATCTAACAAACGTTTTAATTAGTCTAACAATCAATAACAAACGACTAACAATCGATTAGTAAAAAAAAAAATATCAAAAGTCGAAGTTGTCCCGCTAACTTCATTGAGCTCAGGATACCTCAATAAGGCTAAGGGGCGCTGCAATCGAAACCGCTACCAAACGAGCGACTGCTTAGCTAGCGGAGGTTCGGCAAAACACACCCAATATTAGAAGCGTCCCTTCTGCTTCTTAAGCCTTGTGTCCACGATCCGAGAACTCGGTCCGAGTTTCGGTTTAAGCCAATCAACTTGCAGCTCTTACAGAAAGGTAGCAGTTTCATTGGCTTAAACCGAAACTCGGACCGAGTTCTCGGATCGTGGACACAAGGCTTTAAGCCGGTATTCATAGTCGCTGCTTAAAAATAAGAATTGCTTAAGAATGGTCTTAAGATAGCGTTTCGATTCATAGACAGGCAATAAGATCGTATTTTAGTAACTGCTTGAGCGTAAACTTCAGCAAGAATGTCTTATTACGGAATATCTTATTATGATTCATAAATGCATCTCATATGCCATAAGCACAATCTGAAGAACTTCTCAATTCATAGGCCTAGTTTACACCGACCGTTTGATACGCGTAACAAGTACTATATTCGTATCAAATCCGTATCAAATCTCGGTTTACACCGGGATAACCCGAGATTTAATACGGATTTGATACGGATATAGTACTTGGTACGCGTATCAAACGGTCCGGTGTAAACTAGGCCATAGTCCTTTAAGACGGTCTTATCTGTTCGCTAAAATGGCAAATAAGGCGTCTTATTCCAAGTCAGGTTCGTAGACCTCTTAAGACAATACTTGTTTCGAAAAACTTTATTTTGACTAGTGTTCACTTCGAAAAAGAATATAGTTTACAAGAAATATAAGGAAATCAAAGAATTTTAAGGTGCAGTTTCACAATAATAAAGTGTTTAAACATACTGAAATACGTTTTGTTCTCTCTAGTTGTGTCTAACCTTAAAATTTGGAAGTCGTATAGCAATATGGAAAAATCTAAAAGTAAATCAAAACATTTTACATCACTTCAAAAAACATTATTTTTTGATATATTAAAAAGGTATAAGCATATAATAGAAGTGAAGAAAAGCGACTCTACTACGCTAAAAGATAATGACGTAGCTTGGTTAGAAATTTGTAACGAGTTTGATCTATCACACCTAAGCACGCAAGAGGTAAGAAAATTACATAATAACATTGATTTAGCTCTTATTCATACTGATATTTATTGATATTTTTATAGAATACATTCATATGGTAATTATTCAGTTTAGCGTCCTCACCCCCGATTTCGATGAAATTAGGCTTAATCGATTCGTTTTTGCGCAAAACGAAAGAATCTGGCAGAAAAAAGCGTCGCTCTGCCCCACGAAACGAGATATTTAGCGTTAAAGTTGACGACTCTCAGGTTAGGATTCCTGTCATACCGACGAGATGTAGCGACTATTAACCATGCCCTGCGGCCACTTGCGCATGCTCTGTTAGCTCTGTGGCTACATGCGCATGTTCGGTGACCGCACGCGCATACAAAAGTGCGCGAATTTCAAACGTATGTACACTTATAATGTATTACTTGAATTTTAATAATAAATAAATATAATTATGTATTAAATCTTCGCCTTACTAAACAGATGAGTCTACATTATACTAAAAATAGATACAGAAAAGATTAGCAAGACCCCTACGCAAGGTAGGGCGTTGCCTTTCTCTCCACAACCACCCTTTTTGCCAACGCCTGTTTTGCGACAGTTTTTTGTACCAGATGAAGTTTTGTTTTTGTAATAGATGTTGCTTTTGCAATAGAAAAGTGTTATATCAAAGTCGGGGGGGCTCCGCCCCCCCGAACCCCCCTGGCCGGGGGCTTCGCCCCCTGGACCCCCTTTCGGGGGGCTCCGCCCCCCTACCCCCGCCGGGGGGCTTCGCCCCCCTGGACCCCCCATTGGGAGTTTCGCTTACACGTGCTACACACGTAAGTTGTAAAGCGAGGTCTAGGTGAAGCTCCCAATGGGGGGTCCAGGGGGGCGAAGCCCCCCGGCGGGGGTAGGGGGGCGGAGCCCCCCGAAAGGGGGTCCAGGGGGCGAAGCCCCCGGCCAGGGGGGTTCGGGGGGGCGGAGCCCCCCCGACTTTGATATAACACTTTTCTATTGCAAAAGCAACATCTATTACAAAAACAAAACTTTATCTGGTACAAAAAACTGTCGCAAAACAGGCGTTGGCAAAAAGGGTGGTTGTGGAGAGAAAGGCAACGCCCTACCTTGCGTAGGGGTCTTGCTAATCTTTTCTGTATCTATTTTTAGTATAATGTAGACTCATCTGTTTAGTAAGGCGAAGATTTAATACATAATTATATTTATTTATTATTAAAATTCAAGTAATACATTATAAGTGTACATACGTTTGAAATTCGCGCACTTTTGTATGCGCGTACGGCCACTGAGCATACTCATGTGACCACAGAGCATGCGCATATGCCCCCGCGGAGCATGTTCATGTCGCTGCCAGTCGCTACGTCTCGTCGGTATGACAGGAATCCTAACCTGAGAGTCGTCAACTTTAACGCTAAATATCTCGCTTCGTGGGGCAGAGCGACGCTTTTTTCTGACAGATTCTTTCGTTTTGCGCAAAAACGAATCGATTAAGCCTAATTTCATCGAAATCGGGGGTGAGGACGCTAAACTGAATAATTACCCATTCATATATATTGCTTTTACAACAGCTTTTTCGAAGAACTTTCTGACTAGTGTTTACTTCGAAATAGAACAAACATATTTGTAAAATTATTATTATATTTTTTATAATTATGTGTTGTGAATGTAATTTTTTGTAGTATGAACATGCAGGATATAGATTTGCGAGATTTGGATAATATTCCCGATTTTTTGGACGTCGAGAGTGAAGATGAAATAGAAGAAATTGTTGTGCGTGCTCCGAAACGTTATATACGAGATGGACAAAACCCTTTCCAGTTTCATGATGAAAAAGAGTTTAAACGCCGCTTTCGATTTTCAAAAGAAGCTGTCATACATGGTCTTCTACCAAAGTAGAAGAAAATATGGCTAAAATAAATAATCGAAGTCCTCCTATTGCTCCTGTGTTGCAATTACTTGTGTGTCTAAGATTCTACGCCACTGCAAGTTGTCAGGTAATAAAATTTGAAAAAGGCAGAGAGAAATATGTTTATATCTGAGTTATAATTGCATATTTTAAAATTATTTATTTCCTTGTAGTTAGTATTAGCGGATATAATAAGCATATCACAGCCTACTCTTTCAAGAATCATTTTTCGTGTTTCGGTATTACTTGCTGGAAACATCCACCGTGTCATAAAGCTGCCTTCCTCTGTGGAGCAAATTAACGAAAACCGTACTTTATTTTGGAACTTGGGATTTGGAAATGGAGGTATTGGGTTACCTGGAGTTGATGGTGCTATCAACTGTACTCATATTTACTTGACTCAATGCAGATTTGAAAATATTGAAGAAGTATAAAGGAATCGCAAAGGATACTTTTCTCTCAATGTACAAGTACGTAATATTTTATCCAATAGAGAATGTATAGAATTTATTTTTGCAACTTTAAGATTTATATATCAATTTTATTACACACAAATATATATATTTATAATATTTACATTATTATTTAGGCTATCGTCGGACCACGAATGGAATTTCTGGACATCATACCAGAATAGCCAGGAAGCCAACACGACAGTCGTATCTTCCAAAATTCCAGAATTTATATGCGATATATGAGACGTGAATTAACTGGTATATTGATAGGAGATAATGGCTATCCTTGTCTGCCATTTCTTCTGACTCCTGTTCTAAATGCAATAACAGATGAACAGCTAACCTACAATAATATTCATAGACGAACAAGACAAATAGTGGAAAGAACATTTGGAGTATGGAAACGGCGATTTCCTTGCTTAGCCCGAGGACTAACGACAAAACTGATATGCAGCACAACAATTATTGTAGCATGTGCAGTTTTGCATAATCTTTCGCTTACCTACGATAATGTATTGCCGCAAGATGACGAAGAAGAGAATGAAATCGTTGATAATAATGATAATGAAGAGAATGATGTAAACCGTCCAGAATGGCAACCAGCAGATGGATTTATTATGAGAGACACACTTATACAACGTTTATTTCATTAATTAAAAAAGTAAAGGTAAATAAAATATTTTATTAAATACAAACGCGGACTATTGAAATTATTTTGTAACATAATATTTATTATTTACAGAATAAAAGAAGTTATTCATCCGGTTATGTATGTACGTATGTTTTGTAATATATGTGTGTATATGATTCCATTGAGAAGAACCTGACACCTCTGTCAGGAATGGTTGTTAAATGGCAAACAGTTGAATGTATTTTTCACCGATATGGTATAGATGTGACAGAATAAGTCTAATGGGGATTAATAACATCTCTTAAATTAATAGGATGTAAAAGAAAGTTTATATAAGTATGAGTTTATATTTATTTAATTTATTGTAGCACATACAAATATCAATTTGTTCGAGAAACATATGTAAAGTATAATAAAGTATGTAAAATGTATTACACTTATATTCAAATAAAATAAACAACCGTTTACTTAAAAGAAAGAAAAAGCTAAAAGGAACAATTTTCAATACTTATTTCAATAAACACAACCTTTTATACTTTTTCCAATAATCTTCGATACTTAAGTTTACAAAGTAAGTAAGCTTTCTTTATACTCGCAACATAATATATTATTTCTTTCTTATTATCTCTTAATAATTGCAACAGAATTCAGTCTTTAATACTTAATATATCAAAAAATATCTCTTAATAATTGCAATAGAATTCTGGAATTTTGGAAGATACGACTGTCGTGTTGGCTTCCTGGCCATTCTGGTATGATGTCCAGAAATTCCATTCGTGGTCCAACGATAGCCTAAATAATAATGTAAATATTATAAATATATATATATATATTTGTGTAATAAAATTGATATATAAATCTTAAGGTTGCAAAAATAAATTCTATACATTCTCTATTGGATAAAATATTACGTACTTGTACATTGAGAGAAAAGTATCCTTTGCGATTCCTGTATACTTCTTCAACATTTTCAAATCTGCATTGAGTCAAGCGAATATGAGTACAGTCGATAGCACCATCAACTCCAGGTAACCCAATACCTCCATTTCCAAATCCCAAGTTCCGAAATAAAGTACGGTTTTCGTTAATTTGCTCCACAGAAGAAGGCATCTTTATGACACGGTGGATGTTTCCAGCAAGTAATACCAAAACACGAAAAATGATTCTTGAAAGAGTAGGCTGTGATATGCTTATTATATCCGCTAATACTAACTACAAGGAAATAAATAATTTTAAAATATGCAATTATAACTCAGATATAAACATATTTCTCTCTGCCTCTTTCAAATTTTATTACCTGACAACTTGCAGTGGCGTAGAATCTTAGACACACAAGTAATTGCAACACAGGAGCAATAGGAGGACTTCGATTATTTATTTTAGCCATATTTTCTTCTACTTTGGTAGAAGACCATGTATGACAGCTTCTTTTGAAAATCGAAAGCGGCGTTTGAACTCTTTTTCATCATGAAACTGGAAAGGGTTTTGTCCATCTCGTATATAACGTTTCGGAGCACGCACAACAATTTCTTCTATTTCATCTTCACTCTCGACGTCCAAAAAATCGGAAATATTATCCAAATCTCGCAAATCTATATCCTGCACGTTCATACTACAAAAAATTACATTCACAACACATAATTATAAAAAATATAATAATAATTTTACAAATATGTTTGTTCTATTTCGAAGTAAACACTAGTCAGAAAGTTCTTCAAAAAAGCTGTTGTAAAAGCAATATAAATGAATTTATTCTATAAAAATATCAATAAATATCAGTATCAATAAGTGTTAAATCAATGTTATTATGTAATTTTCTTACCTCTTGCGTGCTTAGGTGTGATAGATTGAACTCGTTACAAATTTCTAACCAAGCCACGTCATTATCTTTTAGCGTAGTAGAGTCGCTTTTCTTCACTTTTATTATATGCTTATACCTTTTTAATATATCAAAAAATAATGTTTTTTGAAGTGATGTAAAATGTTTTGATTTACTTTTAGATTTTTCCATATTGCTATACGACTTCCAAATTTTAAGGTTAGACACAACTAGAGAGAACAAAACGTATTTCAGTATGTTTAAACACTTTATTATTGTGAAACTGCACCTTAAAATTCTTTGATTTCCTTATATTTCTTGTAAACTATATTCTTTTTCGAAGTAAACACTAGTCAGAAGAAAGTTTTTCGAAACAAGTATTGTCTTAAGAGGTCTACGAACCTGACTTGGAATAAGACGCCTTATTTGCCATTTTAGCGAACAGATAAGACCGTCTTAAAGGACTATGAATTGAGAAGTTCTTCAGATTGTGCTTGTTACCTTGTTTACGCGAGCGAGGTAATTGTCGCGTATCGGAGTATCGGGCCGGTATTCATAGTCCAATCTCAAGTCAACGCTTAAGACGATCTTGATCAAGTCTGCTTATGCAATACCAGACCGTCTCAAGATTGATAGATTTCATATATTACCTTGTTTACGCGGTGGCGTAAACAAGGTATATGGCATATGAGATGCATTTATGAATCATAATAAGATATTCCGTAATAAGACATTCTTGCTGAAGTTACCGCTCAAGCAGTTACTAAAATACGATCTTATTGCCTGTCTATGAATCGAAACGCCATCTTAAGACCATTCTTAAGCAATTCTTATTTTTAAGCAGCGACTATGAATACCGGCCTGAGAGTCGTCAACTTTAACCATGGTGGAAAGAATACATGGTGTGCGCAAAACGACTCTTTCTCTGTCTAAAATCTATCGTTTTTTTCTGATTGCGACACGAAAAAATATATGTCTACCAACATAAAAAAATCTCTAGAATTCTAGGGATATAAGTGGCGGTACATACATTGCAGATTTTACTACGCTGACTAAACCACGGTCTTCTACTCAGGTCTGGAAACTCGCACCATTGGTTACACGACAGTTTTCCGAAAAGTAGAGGGGATAGTGTTGGTACCAACGAAAACCTCTAGGGCATCGTGATTTTAATTTCTACGAGTTAGTAACACTGTTCAAGTAGTTAGCTGTCAGTTTTCGTAACCTTTTTGACATAAATGTGCGCGCGTGTATAATAAATATATTACGACCGTAATCTATATATATAAAGACAAATGTCCCGACTGACTGACTGACTGACTGACTGACTGACTCATCAACGCCCAGCCCAAACCCCTGAACCTAGAAACATGAAATTCGAGGGGTGTATTCCTCTCATGACGTAAGCACCCACTAAGAAGGGATTTTTAGAAATTCGGCCCTTAAGGGTGTGAAAAGGGTTAAAATGTATTTTCACGGATTTGTCAATATCTCTTAGGCCCGATGAGATATCGACTTGGTTCTTGCTTACGAAGGTCACCCATACAAATGCTCAGAAACGTATTTCAGGATTTTGCCCTAATCAACCTCTAAAGGGATAAATCTGAATTTAGAGGTGAATTATAGAACCCTTCGTATCTCCTGTAAATTAATTCCTATGTATTTTTCTTTCGGTTCTTATAGTCGGTCCAACAATTACTTTAAAAAAAATAACTTTTGCTTTCGTATTCCACAACAAATTTATTAACAAAAATAATTTCAAGGGTTGTAGGGGAGAGCGGAAGAATTTCGAACATCTAAGAAAAAAGTTAAATAAAGCTGACGATTATTTATCAATTATAGAAGTCTATTTCAAGTAATATTCAAGTTATTTGGCTTTAAATTATAATAATTTTTATAAATTTTCAACATGAACAATTTTAAACAAAAAGCAAAACTTTGCCATTCGGAGTTACCCGCCGCACGCGGGGCAATGCCGAATCATAGCTAGGGTAATTGCGAACGGGTTTTGCTTATTGTTTAAAATTATTATTTATGTTGATAATCTGCCTTGAAAGAATCCAAGTAATATCTTTACCTTGAAAAAATCAAAGTAATCAAGAGACACGGTAGTGCCTCGCGCCAAGTACGCGCAAAGCGAGACCGCCGTGGCTCTATTAACGCGACGCAACGAGTTGCGAGTACCCGAGATTTTGAGATCTCAATAACTAGCGAACGGATTAAGTTCCAACTAGGCTTAATGGATAGCTTGGACCAAATTAGTATAATAAAAGTGTTTTTATGTTTCCGCTACATGCCCTACAAGCGGAGATATTGCGATGCAAAACTTGAAACTGAAAATTTACAATTAAGAAACGTCGTTCTCCATTTGCTGTGTTTGCCACCGCGGCCCCCTTCACATCCCCCCTACCAACCCTGTACAGAGTGGACCTCGCTTTAACTTACAAAGCATACTCTTCACATACCAACTATTCTCTGCTTTAACAAATTATTTCAGCTACAGATATTAAGCGTCGAAGTTAACAAAGCAGAAATAATTTGTTAAAGCAAAGAATAGTTGGTATATAAAAAGTACATATTTATATAACAACTATTCATCGTACATATAAATATGTACTTTTCATATACCAACTATTCTCTGCTTTAACAAATTATTTCTGTTTCGTTAACTTCGACGCTTAATATCTGTACAGCACATTCTCTGCTATAATAAAAACTGTTCAATATACAAACGATTCGCTGCTTTAAATAACTTTCCTTCGTTCGTACATCGTCAAATATAACTTTGACACTCGGATTACCGCATTCTTTGACGCAACGGCTGAAATCGATTTTGACTCCAATAAACTTTTGTTTAATTGTAATGAACAATATTATCTCATGACATGATAAAGATGAATTAAAATTATGTTAGTGTTTGTTCGTACTTTTGCTCCAATTTTATCGCTTCAGATTTAAATTTCTTCATCGTATTGTTCATTTCCTCTGTTGTCTATGTACTAACTCATGTCTACAATGGGGCGAGAAGTCCTCCGGGGCGAAGCCCGGGTAACCAGCTAGTTACATATAATAATATAATTTATCCACTCATATATATACATATACATATAATATATAATAGTTTTTCACCTCGTTCATCCTCTATGCACTTTGTATTTTCACTTTTTTATGTCATTTTTATTTCATTTCATTTTACTTACGGTTACAATGTATTTTACATTTACATTTATAAACTACTAGCTGGTTACCCGGGCTTCGCCCCGGAGGACTTCTCGCCCCATTGTAGACATGAGTTAGTACATAGACAACAGAGGAAATGAACAATACGATGAAGAAATTTAAATCTGAAGCGATAAAATTGGAGCAAAAGTACGAACAAACACTAACATAATTTTAATTCATCTTTATCATGTCATGAGATAATATTGTTCATTACAATTAAACAAAAGTTTATTGGAGTCAAAATCGATTTCAGCCGTTGCGTCAAAGAATACGGTAATCCGAGTGTCAAAGTTATATTTGACGATGTACGAACGAAGGAAAGTTATTTAAAGCAGCGAATCGTTTGTATATTGAACAGTTTTTATTATAGCAGAGAATGTGCTGTACAGATATTAAGCGTCGAAGTTAACGAAACAGAAATAATTTGTTAAAGCAGAGAATAGTTGGTATATGAAAAGTACATATTTATATGTACGATGAATAGTTGTTATATAAATATGTACTTTTTATATACCAACTATTCTTTGCTTTAACAAATTATTTCTGCTTTGTTAACTTCGACGCTTAATATCTGTAGCTGAAATAATTTGTTAAAGCAGAGAATAGTTGGTATATGAAGAGTATGCTTTGTAAGTTAAAGCGAGGTCCACTCTGTACAGGGTTGGTAGGG
Organism: Harpagoxenus sublaevis; assembly: GCA_030770355.1. Classification (NCBI taxonomy): domain Eukaryota; kingdom Metazoa; phylum Arthropoda; class Insecta; order Hymenoptera; family Formicidae; genus Harpagoxenus; species Harpagoxenus sublaevis. The sequence continues at coordinate 18,659 of JASTWR010000742.1, forward strand.
GGGATGTGAAGGGGGCCGCGGTGGCAAACACAGCAAATGGAGAACGACGTTTCTTAATTGTAAATTTTCAGTTTCGAGTTTTGCATCGCAATATCTCCGCTTGTAGGGCATGTAGCGGAAACATAAAAACACTTTTATTATACTAATTTGGTCCAAGCTATCCATTAAGCCTAGTTGGAACTTAATCCGTTCGCTAGTTATTGAGATCTCAAAATCTCGGGTACTCGCAACTCGTTGCGTCGCGTTAATAGAGCCACGGCGGTCTCGCTTTGCGCGTACTTGGCGCGAGGCACTACCGTGTCTCTTGATTACTTTGATTTTTTCAAGGTAAAGATATTACTTGGATTCTTTCAAGGCAGATTATCAACATAAATAATAATTTTAAACAATAAGCAAAACCCGTTCGCAATTACCCTAGCTATGATTCGGCATTGCCCCGCGTGCGGCGGGTAACTCCGAATGGCAAAGTTTTGCTTTTTGTTTAAAATTGTTCATGTTGAAAATTTATAAAAATTATTATAATTTAAAGCCAAATAACTTGAATATTACTTGAAATAGACTTCTATAATTGATAAATAATCGTCAGCTTTATTTAACTTTTTTCTTAGATGTTCGAAATTCTTCCGCTCTCCCCTACAACCCTTGAAATTATTTTTGTTAATAAATTTGTTGTGGAATACGAAAGCAAAAGTTATTTTTTTTAAAGTAATTGTTGGACCGACTATAAGAACCGAAAGAAAAATACATAGGAATTAATTTACAGGAGATACGAAGGGTTCTATAATTCACCCCTAAATTCAGATTTATCCCTTTAGAGGTTGATTAGGGCAAAATCCTGAAATACGTTTCTGAGCATTTGTATGGGTGACCTTCGTAAGCAAGAACCAAGTCGATATCTCATCGGGCCTAAGAGATATTGACAAATCCGTGAAAATACATTTTAACCCTTTTCACACCCTTAAGGGCCGAATTTCTAAAAATCCCTTCTTAGTGGGTGCTTACGTCATGAGAGGAATACACCCCTCGAATTTCATGTTTCTAGGTTCAGGGGTTTGGGCTGGGCGTTGATGAGTCAGTCAGTCAGTCAGTCAGTCAGTCAGTCGGGACATTTGTCTTTATATATATAGATTAAACAATTTTGGTTTTTTTAATGTTTTGACGTCTTAATAAATATCACTCATGGTTGTGGCCGTTGTGGCATCATCCTTCGCACTCTGGAATCAATTTGCCATCATCGTCAACTGCGGAATGAAACATGTGCAAGATGAAAGAAGCATAAACGAGGAAGATATAGAAAGCAATAAATGGAGAATAGACAAATATATATCAGATAAGTAGCTAATATTCTCATAAAATAAAAGATTATGTATGTATGTATGTGCTGGGGCCTATTGCACAATGATTTACAAGTTAAAAATATTAGTGAAAAAGCTTTGTCTTTCACTAATATCATTAACTTGTAGATCATTGTGCAATAGGCCCCTGTCTGTAATTGTAGATGTTGTTGGACTGATTCTTTCCTTTAATTAATTTTTTTGTTCCAGCTTCCTAGCTAACCACGTGCTTGCAGAATGTTAATAGTTGGAGAACAATTCCCTGCGGAGTAAGATTGCCAAATTCTGAGCCTACTGTGTCCTCGAGTACGCCCCAGTTCTCAGCAAAAGTTGGACGGTCACATCCAAACGGCGAATATCAGAGTAGATCAGCTGTCACTAGCAGTGCGACGACAGATTGACGAAACAAACCGAGAGCAGGTTCGTAAAATAGATGTTTACCGTCAAAGAATCAGTCCAACAACATCTACAATTACAGACAGGGGCCTCTTGCACAATGATCTACAAGTTAATGATATTAGTGAAAGACAAAGCTTTTTCACTAATATTATTAACTTGTAAATCATTGTGCAATAGGCCCCAGCACATACATACATACATAATCTTTTATTTTATGAGAATATTAGCTACTTATCTGATATATATTTGTCTATTCTCCATTTATTGCTTTCTATATCTTCCTCGTTTATGCTTCTTTCATCTTGCACATGTTTCATTCCGCAGTTGACGATGATGGCAAATTGATTCCAGAGTGCGAAGGACGATGCCACAACGGCCACAACCATGAGTGATATTTATTAAGACGTCAAAACATTAAAAAAACCAAAATTGTTTAATTACATATAATAATATAATTTATCCACTCATATATATACATATACATATAATATATAATAGTTTTTCACCTCGTTCATCCTCTATGCACTTTGTATTTTCACTTTTTTATGTCATTTTTATTTCATTTCATTTTACTTACGGTTACAATGTATTTTACATTTACATTTATAAACTATTACGGTCGTAATATATTTATTATACACGCGCGCACATTTATGTCAAAAAAGTTACGAAAACTAACAGCTAACTACTTGAACAGTGTTACTAACTCGTAGAAATTAAAATCACGATGCCCTAGAGGTTTTCGTTGGTACCAACACTATTCCCTCTACTTTTCGGGAAACTGTCGTGTAACCGCACCATTTTATGGTGGTGGGGGTGTCTTGCTTAATGTCCACGTTTTCTGTAGTTCGCTCCGTGTCCGCACTAATCGTGTCGATCGAAAAGTGGTCTAGAGACCCTGTAATAAGAGTCTGGCCATAAGCGATTTTGTCAAAATCCTGCGAGAGAAACGGATATACATTTTCTCTTTAACGTAGCACATTTGGCAGCTGTAAAAGTGTTATAAGTATTGCAGCAATAGGTAGATAGCGAATAATAGCGATATTACAGCGATATAATTGAGATAATGTATATCCTTCTCTCTCGCAGGATTTTGACAAAATCGCTTATTGTGACATATGGTTTGAATGACGCGCAGGCGACATGGTTTTAATTATCAACTTGTTTATTGATTTGACAATTTCGACAATTTCCTTTGAGGTACAAATTTCTTTTTCAGTTTTAGATTTTCCTGGTACGTAAATTGGCGCATCCTCAACCTTATATAATAACAGAGTGCATAAGAGAGAATCTCCGAGGCATGATCTTTACACGGGAATGTAAAATTATAATTAGAGAGAACCTCCTCGATTGTTAGATCGAAGACTTCGGACGATTTGGCATGCTTCGCGAAACACTCTTCGACGTAACGAATCAAATTAAAAAATTTGAGGTTCGAATGAATTAATCCTCCTCGAGATCGCAGGTCTACCAGCGTTGACTCGGGTGTGGGATTTTTATCGGGCTTAAGAATAGCCTCGGAGCAAATAGGACAGGACTTAAATCGGCGAAGGACTTGCTTGCACAGATATCCTGAAATATCCCATGAAATAATATATAAAATGAGTATCTCAGCGAGAACAACGTATAGCGTTCACAAAACATTATATCAGTATAATTGTTTTGCAAATGCTTGAAATCATTTTCGCTGAGAATTGAGAGAACCGTTCTGAAAAATGTCCCATCGAAATATAAATGTTGAAGCCTGCATTAAAGGGATTAATAAGCGATAACAAAGATTTAAGCGATCGATATTAAACTGCATACTAAAAGATGTTACTCGAAGCGATAAAGCGTAAGCCTGCATTAAAGGGATTAATAAGCGATCGATATTAAACTGCATACTAAAAGATGTTAGTCGAAGCGATGAAGCGTAATTACCCAGATAGCCAAGCGTTCTGTAGCATAAGAAAGGAAATGATTTCTTGGCACAAGTTTCCCTTCAGTTGCCATCATGTTGCTGTCACCGGAACAATAGTGATTTTGTTTAGGGCAACTTAAAGGCATTATGCAGACAACAGTTGCTCTTGCAAACGAGCGACAAGCTCGTAGTAAACTTATTGCCTTAAAAGTTGCCACAATTTGTTGGAAACCGTTTTCGTAAAATATTTAGTTTACATTTTTGCCAATGAAATGGAAATATGTGTAGCCATATTGACGCGCGCTAATATGTGTCAGCCAATCAGGTTACGTGCCTCTTTCTTAGTTGAGGCTTCTCTCTCATTGGCCATTGCATTGGCACGTTTCGGCCGGGACGGTCGCTCGACCGTTGATCCGCGTTCTTACGGGCGTATCTCACAGTGCCGCTGCAGTAAGTATCATATATCTATACATATTATTACCAATTTGCATTAATTAAGAATAAATTAACCTCAACGTTATAATCTCTCTTTACTGCGACAGTATCTGTCGCAGTAAAGAGGTTAAGAGGTTAATAGGTCAAGAGGTTAATTTATTCTTAATGCAAGGAAATTATGCTATGCACGATAATAGTTTAATTATTATCTTGCATAGCATAATTGCCTTGCATTACATATTTGTTTCTAATGTTTTTTTTGTATTTCTATATAGCTATATAGCTATAGCTACTGCCATTCGCAGCTACAGAGTGACAAGACGCAGCAAGGCTACTTATTCTCTCTCATTGCATTGTCACGTTTCGGCCGGGACGGTCGCGCGACCGCGGATCCGCGTTCTTACGGGCGTATCTCACAGTGCCGCTGCAGTAAGTATCATATATATACATATTATTACCAATTTGCATTAATTAAGAATAAATTAACCTCAACGTTATAATCTCTCTTTACTGCGACAGATACTGTCGCAGTAAAGAGAGATTACGTTGAGGTTAAGAGGTTAATTTATTCTTAATGCAAGGCAATTATGCTATGCACAATAATAGTTTAATTATTATCTTGCATAGCATAATTGCCTTGCATTACATATTCGTTTCTATAACGTTCTCTTCGTGTTTTTCTATAGGTATAGCTGCCGCCATTCAGCTACAGTGTGAAAAGACGCAGCAAGACGCAATGAAAACTGCAGGTTTAATAATTGTGCCGGCCAGTTATTTAAAGATTGGACAGAAATTCACAGTAAGTATTGTATATACATTATTATTACAATTTGATGTTATAGATTTAATTGTAATCTAATTGCTCTTGTTCTTGTTGCAGACGTTTGAGGGACATGTTTCCGTCTTAAGAGGGGAATTTCTGTCGCGCGGTATGCAACTAATTACGTCGGGCGGAGACGGTCTTCTGAAATTGTGGAATATCAAAACATCCGAGTGCGTATCTATCTTGCACCAACATGGAAGCCACGTTTGGACGCTTGCAGGTGAGCCTATTTGATCCATGAAAATCTAACTAGTATTGTTATAAATACGTATATAATATATGTTTCTGATATTGATTTTATTTCTCGTGCAGTTACCAAGGATCAGAAACATATTATTAGTGGGGGTAGCGATTTGTTGCTGGTTATTTGGAGAGATGTAACTGAAGAGAGGAAAGCACGAGCCGCGTCGGAAAAAGCGCAGCTCGTACTCGAGGAGCAAAAGTTGGCTAATTTACTAAAAGCCGAACAACTGCGTTACAATTGGCCCTAAAGCTGGAGCGACCGTTACAAGTTCTTAAGATCGTAGAAGGTACAATTATTCGTATTGAACAGTGATGTCTCCTTATATTTGATGTAGCTGATATACATATATCGATTGTGTATTGATATTTAAAGATTGGACAGAAATTCACAGTGCCAATGCAGTAAGTATTATATATACATTATTACAATTTGCATTTTTTATATACAGGGTGTTCCAGACCTCACGTATAACCCGTTAATGACAGATTCCTAAGATTATTTGGAGACAAAAATCCTAATGCCAAAATGTCGAGGCTGCTACAGTATTTGAACGGGAAAGGTTTAAAGTTTACCAATCAGCTTGTCTAAATTTCGCGCGCTCAGGGATGTCGTATATCGAAACGGCTCTTCCACACTTCACTCAACTCGATAGAAATATTTGAAATTATTATTTCTTTTATTTTTTCGTGCACTATTCTCAAGACTGACTTCCTAAATTGTTGTACGAAATCAGGATACATGTCGAATTGTAAAGTATTTATGTAAAGCGTGCCGCGGACAAATGACATTTAATTCTCATAATCGGTACAAAGTATGATGTGCTGCATAAAATGTCGATTAGAAAAAAAGATATTATTGAGAAAAAAAATACTATAAATACTAACATGTTTGGAAATAATTTAAAAAATTGTTTTATTAATTTTTTTGAAGAAGTACGTTTTCCAGAATGTAGACAAATAAATTATAATGTAGTTTTGCGATTGCTGTTTTGCGTGCGAGAAACAGACTTTCTAGAGCCCAACAGACAAATTAATGTTGTCGTTGAACGTTGCATTCGTACGATACAGAACGAAGAAGTGGTCTTCCAAACTGTGAACGATACATCGGTTGTCATTGAATGGAAACCGATGTTGAATTATTGTAGTCTTGCAATTCTACACATAGCAACTGCAAAAAAGATGGGCTAACTTTTATTAAAAGTTTAAGTTTAAAAGTTTGTTTTTAGTTTTTTTTTAGCGCATCTTTATTGCAGTTGCTATGTGTAGAATTGCAAGACTACAATAATTTAAGATCGGTTTCCATTCAATGACAGCCGATGTATCGTTCACAGTTTGGAAGACCACTTCTTCGTTCTGTATCGTACGAATGCAACGTTCAACGACAACATTAATTTGTCTGTTGGGCTCTAGAAAGTCTGTTTCTCGCACGCGATACAGCAATTGCAAAACTACATTATAATTTATTTGTCTATACATTCTGGAACACCGTACTTCTTCAAAAAAATTAATAAAACAATTTTTTAAATTATTTCCAAACATGTTAGTATTTATAGTATTTCTTTTCTCAATAATATCTTTTTTCCTAATCGACATTTTATGCAGCACATCATACTTTGTACCGATTATGAGAATTAAATGTCATTTGTCCGTGGCACGCTTTACATGAATACTTTGCAATTCGATATGTATCCTGTTTTCGTACAACAATTTAGGAAGTCAGTCTTGAGAATAGTGCACGAAAAAATAAAAGAAATAATAATTTCAAATATTTCTATCGAGTTGAGTGGTGTGGAAGAGCCGTTTCGATATGCGACATCCCTGAGCGCGCGAAATTTAGACAAGCTGATTGGTAAACTTTAAACCTTTCCCGTTCAAATACTGTAGTAGCCTCGACATTTTGGCATTAGGATTTTTGCCTCCAAATAATCTCAGGAATCTGTCATTAACGGGTTATACGTGAGGTCTGGAACACCCTGTATATCATTTTTATTGCAATTTTATGTATAATATAGATGTTAATTAAAAGATATATATTTACTTTGCAGGTTTAGATTGCAGCAGCGAAGTAAGCTCCGTGTGTACTAGTATGCCAAGTATTTCTCAAATAGGAAATAATGGCAGTAGAATATCTGATAATAAAAGAACTATTAACAGTCACATGAATATTGACACCAGTCAACTTTACGATCCAGATTCCTTATGGCGACGTAACAAATATAGGTATTTGGCAATTTAACATTAACACGCGTATTTTCGCTGATTTGTAAGCCGTAAATAATTTAATGTACTTTGTAGTTTAAGCATTGGTTACGTTGACAACTTAGGTAGATTTATTACCGAAATAGAGCCAGATCCTCTGAAGATACGGTAAGTTACACACATATTTAGTTTGTGAGCTATATATATATATACATATATATGAGATGTATAAAATTATGTGTACGCAAATTTCAGAATCTCGCCTAACTCGTGTCGTAAACCGACTTGTAAATATAGAGCAAGATAAGGTAAATATTTTATTGGCATTTTGTAATTTGTTAATAAAAGCAATAATATGTAATGGGCATCGTTTGATTAATGCATTACTCGCTGTTGATAGGCTAAAGAGGAATTGGCATGGAGGATCGCCAAGATGATCATTCGTGAAATCACATCTTTGACTCTTGGAGCTTCGAATCTTCCCTCTTGATGGTGCAAACTTGACATGACGATTCTGAGGCTTGAATTTTCCCTAAGTATAGATGTTTTATGTATTTGTGTAAGTAAAGTGCTTCGTCCTTTTATTTTAAATGTTAGCGCAATAATGCTGCAGACTTTGCCAAAGTGCCAAACAGATAAACGGAAAATTCAAAAATTTATTTTATAATAAGACTTCTTAAGGAATTATCAGTATCAGGAAGAAATGTTCTGGCGTTTTACATTTTCATATCTTATATTTTGGCATAACAATGAAACAGAGACTTGAATTTGCTAATCAATAATTTAATCCTAATTTATAAGTGTAAATAACTTTATTAGAAATTGACGTACGTATCTTATTGTTAGTATCTTTACAATTTGTTGCGTAAAATAATTTATAAACATCTTATAAGCAGCATAATCTGTAATTTTTTGTAACTATTAAAAGATCTTTCTATTTTATTAATTTATTATAAAATACTCGATGAGCAAAGAACAATAATTTAACGAATACGTAATTTCTTCATCAGCCATCGTGAATGACACCAGAAGCAAGAAAACCAATGCAAATGATTATCGTCTATAATCTATATAAATAATAATTATTCTATATTCATAAAAATATTCATTTAATTTGAAAACAAAACCTATGTGTCAAAATTTGTATAAAATATTTAGAGTAATACCATCTATTTTTTTTTTCATTATGTCTTAAATCTTGTGTGTGTGGCAGTTGTTTGTAATTATTTTCGTACGTGCAAAATTTGTTAACAATCGCATTATTTTTGTCGCTTCTGCTAAGATAACTGATGCAGATATTGACAAATTATTAAAATATAAGATTTTGTACTTTTTTCATTGCCAATTTATACGATGATACAGTTGGTGTTAAAATAAGTAATGAGATATATGTACATACGATGATGCATGTGACCGCCGTTGATCGTGATATTATGATATAGAAGAAGATATATTTTAACAGTATTTAGAGCGTATAACACACGTAATGTTTAAGTACAAAATGTTATTAATAACGAAACCCTTATTATACATATAAGCTCTATCTTCTATTTTGTTATATCTTTTTATTTATGAGACTTATATAACGCATACTGTAAAAAAAGTATATTTACTAGCTTTTAAAAAGGCACCCTGTCTTTTAAAAATAATCAAACAGTCTGTTATGTATATGCAAATACGTATATGCGCCGATTTCTTTGAAAAACTTGCATAGTGCAATTCTTTCTTATTTTTTCAATCGTTGATAAATAAGTAATTTGAATTTAAAAAAGTTCAATTAACTAAGAAAATTATATCGAATATATAAACGCTTTCAGATACGATTTGAAGAAGCTTAAGGAAGGTGAGAACGTTAAAACAAAGTTTTATCGAGCGCTGTGCGTCTGCCGAGGTGCGAGTAGCACCTCATTTCGCGATGCAATTTGTAAATATACGATAGTTTATTCTATAATAAGACCCAAAAAGTGTCGTGTCTCTCTTTTGTGTAAAACTACTCTTGTAAATATAGAAAGGAAGATTAAACATATGTTGAGACATATGTTATTTTGTAACATTTTAACATACAAATTTATTTTAAGTATGTAAGATTTATTTTTCCTTCCTTTTGGCTTTCTTTCTATATCCTATACATATAATTTTTTATAATGTTTACAGCGGAATTATATAGTTTAATTTAGAATTACACAAGTATTATATGAGATCATTGTTTTTCGATTGCCAATAAATCCAACAATCCTTTACTTATATATATTTATTATTGAAATATTGTAATATGAATATAATTTTAGATATGGCCTAGTTTACACCAGACCGTTTGAAACGCGTACCAAGTATCCGTATCAAATTCGTATCAAATCTCGGTTTACACCGGGATAACCCGAGATTTGATACGGATTTGATACGGATATAGTACTTGGTACGCGTATCAAACGGTCCGGTGTAAACTAGGCCTATGATAGAATAGAAATTTAACTATTTTTTTTATTTTTTTTTACGGCAACAGTTTCCTTAAAAATGCTGTCAGGTTTTTGGCAACTGATTCTAAGCGGAAACCTGTTTCCGTCATGTTGCCCTGTGGTTTTCAACAATCTATTATACCTTCTGTTCGTAAGAGGGCAACTGTTGTCGTCAAATTGCTTATAGCCGTTGGGGGGCAATAACAACCGGCAATCCAAAGGCATATGCGGAACCCTCTGGACCAAATATGAAGGCAACTTAAGCCAAGCTGTTCTAAGCAAATTCACAGCAATCTGCAGGCAACTTGCTATCTGGGTACCTTGTCACCCACTAATATTGCTTGCCCATGATGTTTTTCAGATAACGTTTTGGAGAAATAATAGAAAATAGAAACCTGTGACGTAATAGATGATGCAATCAAGTGCAGGCGAAAGGGAATAATCGTGATCGCGTTCAATAATATCATCTGCCTCCCAGTCTTCCTTGCGAATAATTTCATCGAACTTCTCTTTTAGACGCTGCCGACGCTCGACGCAATCTGCATCAGAACACGTATGTAATTAGTATTCGCAAATCCCGACTGCTCATTAGCTCCGAAAATACAGAGTATGTTAGAATTTTACTTACATCAGCGAGGAGCTGTCCATTTGCATCGTGTCTCACGTACTTCCTCACAATACAACCGGCATCGAAATGTCTGTCGCACACAAATTGCGTTGCCTTTAATCCCGGGATCGCAGCTCTCCACTTATCGCGCAATGTTTCGTCCACCGGCACTTTAAAGAATGAACGCTTGAGGTTCAAACTCTTCGAGTTTTTTTCGCACTTTGGCACCGCACACCGATTGACCATAGTTGTCAGGTCATTATCACGCAAAGTTGATCAAAAGTATCAGAACTGGTTTATCCCGAAATCGCTTATGGCTAGACTCTTATTACAGGGTCTCTAGACCCTTTTCGATCGACACGATTAGTGCGGACACGGAGCGAACTACCGAAAACGTGGACGTTAAGCGAAACACCCCCACCACTGGAGTTTCCAGACCTGAGTAGAAGACCGTGGACTAAACTGTAACGATATGTATATACAACTACATACGTACATACATATGTACGAATGTGTATTATATGACATTAATTGATATAATTCGTTAATCGTGTGAAATTATACATGTAAAAGTATACAGTTTGTTGCATAAATGGAAACCTGTAAATCTCGAATGTATTCCTTCTTACTATTTGTTATCTTTATTGTTTCTTTTACATCTTAATACATACTTTAATATTAAAAAAAATATTTAAAAAATATTAATATTAAAAATAAAATTGCACGAATAAAATTAATAAGTGTAAGTGTTTTTATGTTTTTCAATCCTTTCTCGACAGTGTGGTATTATTTCGAGAAACATTTCTTGAAACAACTTTTTCTTCTTGCATACTAACATAAGTTTCGAAACATAAGAAATTAAGAAAGTGAGAGTTGTATTAAATAAAAATATAATTTATTACAATATTACTATAAATTTCACTTTAAGGTACACATATATTTATATACATTATTTCATTCTGTCAAGTATATTTACATAATTAATACAAAATTACAAACGTTATTGTACATTGTTTTTTCTCGAGTAGATGAGTAGATGTTGGTACAGCAGTTGACAAAAGTCGTCTTTTAAAAATATTTTCTCCTCTCTTTCTCTTCGATTGAATGAAAGATTCCGGAGCAAAGCGTATGGAGCAAATTCGTGCTTAAATAACAGATAAAAAAGATACATTACAAAACTTCTGATCTTTCAAACAATATAGTTTTTGTTACTTCATGATACAGTATATCAAAATAAACAAATTTAAATTTTATCATGCAGAGGCATACCGTTAACGATGTTCGAAGGCAATATAACAACCTCTACAATGCTCCGAAACCATCCTTCACGCGGATAATTTTGTTATCCGGTAATTTATGAAAATTTGCTTGCTCCGGTGTGCATGTTCTGCAATTATTTTCACAGTTTTTCACTATGCAGCGCACCATTTTCAATGATTTTTCACGTTTCACGACGCTCACGTTTCGACAGAGAATGTCAACAACGACAAATGCAGAAGTAAAGTAAGATCAAGTAAGATAGAAGAGAATAACCAGAGAGTGCGAGAAGGATGTTTAGACACCAATCGTACCAAACTTTCAAAGCTAAACATTTTGTTTTTCGAAGTTGCCTGCCCTGTGTTTTTTCGTGCGCCAAAGGCTGAAAAAGGGCGTGGTTTACGAGTTTTGCGCACACCATGGCTGCGTTCGGGGAGCGCGCTTTTAGCGCTTTTACATCATTCTATCCTTGTTTTACGTATAATGAATAATAAAGATAGAATGATACAATAGCGCTGAAAGCGAGCTCCGCGAATGCAGCCCATGTATTCTTTCCACCATGACTTTAACGCTAAATATCTTGCTTCGCAGGGCAGACCGCCGCATTTTTCTGCCAGATTCGTTTTATGCAAAAACGAATCGATTAAGCCTAATTTTATCAATATTTGAGGTGCAGCGCGTATTCTAAATAATTACCGTCTATTCGGAACTAACAAACGATTCCGCATTGATTGACCCCGGTTTGAATAGAAAATTGTAAAGAATTCTATATTTACCGGCTAAATTAATCCTAAAAATTATTTTCGTGTTTACGTAAAAACTATTAACTATCAAACGTTTTTTAATTAGTCCAACAATCAATAACAAACGACTAACAAACGATTCGTAAAAAAAATGTCATAAGTCGAAGTTGTCCGGCTAAACTTCAGTGAGGTGGAGGCTCTCTAGTTCTGTAGCTTAGTATATGTTCTGCTTCTGTGTTCTGCAGGTTTTTCTTGGGACAGTACGAATTGATCGAGGTGTCATATAAAAGTTACAAATTACTACTTATAAATATTATTAAATATGACATTTATGTTACGAGTTTATGCATTTAATCAAAAGAGACTTTTCTTTAAGGATTTCAATAATTTGAAATGTTGTCTGACTTGTATCATACATGATGGTTACAATTTTGAGGTTAGAATAGATCTTTGTATTATTTAAGCAGATTATTATCAAAATTAATTACCATGATTGATATGATATTAATTTTATGATATTTAATAGGAATTAAAATTTTGTAGAGATGTTCCGCAGTACGTAATGTAAAGTTCTTTCATAATGCAAATTCCTTCTCTGAAGATTATCAGAAAGCTGTAGAAAGAACCGAAATCTATTATGGACCTTTAACGAGACAAATTAAAGCTCTCAAGCTTTTTTCATTACTAACCTCCTGTGGTGGCTTAATGGCACAGCCATTTCTTTACTTGAAAGCTGTGGAGAATGATAATATAGGAGCTGTTTTAGGAATATTTTCATGCATAGGATTTTTCGCTGTAACTACTCCTCTATTAATACATATAATAACGAAAAAATATGTAACACACTTGTATTATGACGCAAAAGAAGATGTATATATTGCAAATACTTATAGTTTGTTTGCTCGAACAAAGAAGGTATTTATATTTAAATTTTATATGGTATTTCTGTATAATATATCTCTATATCCCAAATGATAATAAACTATATTTCAGCTCACATTTACACCCAAGGATGTAATAGTACCTGATGTAACTGGGATGTTTACAAATTGCATTATAAAGAACATCCCTTTATTTTTAGAGCAGAAGTTTTTCCATGACTCTAGTCATTATATTCGTATAATGGGATATGATAAGCCAGTAGATTTTAAGTTAAATAATGGTCTTAATCGAACTGTTACAGTGGAAGTCAACTATAAAGAAGATAAAAATAAAAAGTAATTACGAGACAGAATCAAGGCATATATACCTTATTTATTCCTTAGATTTTTTCTTACATAAAAATTTTTATACATGTATCCTTACAAAGCGCTAATTATATTTTACAAAATATTCACATCTTAGCATTAAACACACCTACATAAATTATATATACTGAAAAACATGATACTGGAATCATTATAATGCAGGATATATAAATTTCTACAAATTTATCGATACTAATAATAAGACTATAAACTATATTATTCGTAATTTCTTTGTAATTCGATAAACATTGTTAATTGTGCATGAGTGGAGGGAATGTGTAGAATCACCTTAAGGATAATTCAACATTTAAAATGACAATAAACAGATTTCATATAAATTATATATATATAGCAAAGTAGCGTTTCATCACTGCAATCATTCAATCATATTGAAGACGTAAATGACATATTTTCCGTTGATGAAAATGAAAGTACAACATTGGATGGAGGAGGTCCAGAGAACTATGATTTCAATAATTATTACAAAGATCAACGTCGACATAATTTTGTTAGCGAAATTGCAATGTGGGCAGTTGAGTTTGTTTCAACAATTACGCTTGTAGCAATTACTGCTTTGCTTCAAATTTTGCGAAATTATACAGAAGCTCCTTTTCCGAAAGATGCTCGAACTTTACTAAAAACACCTCGCACGACTATTGTTTCTAGAATGGAAAGCGGACAGTACTGTCACTTAGGATTAAAAGATGCAATTATTAAAATAATTGAAAAATATGTACAACTAGGGCTTGAAACACGCATTGTAAATCTAATGTTTAACATAGATGGTGCTCCTTTAGGAAATTCCAGTGAAAATAGTTTGTGGCCTATTTTATGTTCTGATTTTCTTACAAAACAAGTTTTTCTTATCGGTATCTATTGTGGTGAGGGGAAACCAAAAAATTCTAATGATTTGCTTGAACAAACTGTGAATGAAGCAATATATTTTATAAATAATGGCATTATCTTAAATAATACTTCTTTCAATATTAGAGTAAAAGCTATAATATGTGACGCACCTGCAAAATCTTATATTTTAAAAGTTAAGTATCACAATGGTTACTATAGTTGTACTAAATGTATTATAAAAGGAGAATGTATAGATGATACAACTTGTTTCCCCTATGATCGAGATGAAGTACATAGGACGGATAAAAATTTCAGAAATTTTGCATATAATAACAATTATCAAAATGGGCAAACTATTTTATGTAATATTCCTTACTTAGGTTTAGTAACAAATGTGCTTTTAGACTATATGCATCTAGTTTGTCTGGGTATAGTCCGAAAACTTCTTCTATTGTGGACTACGAAACCATTTCATTTCAAATTATCAGTTACTCAAAAGAAAAAAATTTCAAGTGCTTTAATTAATTTTAGAAAACATGTTCCATCGGAATTTTCTAGAAAACCACGAGGTCTGAATCATATTAAATTATGGAAAGCAACTGAGTTAAGACAGTTTTTATTGTATACTGGTCCTATAGCACTTAAAGGTATTTTAGACGAGAGTGCTTATTCCAATTTTCTGACATTACACGCAGCAATAACTATTTTAGTTAGTCCAAATTTATCTGCTAAGATAGAAAATATTCAGTATGCAAGAGAACTTTTGCAACACTGTTAAATGCTTCCAAATAATATATGGAAAGAAGTACGTTTCGCACAATGTACATAACTTGCTGCATCTACCTGATGAAGTAGAAAAATTTGGTCCAGTAGACGAATTCAGCGCATTTAGATTTGAAAACTATTTATCTAAAATAAAAAAGTTGATTCGTAAAGGTGATAAGCCTTTGCAACAAATTGCAAGAAGATTAACTGAAATTGATACAAATAGTTGCAATGGCAATGAAGTTTTAGAAAATATTGATAACATTCAACTGAAAAAACGTCATTGCAATGAACCACTACTAAACGGGATAAGCCAAAAGAATTGTCGCCAATTTTCTATTTTAAAAACAAAAAACTATTTTTTAGATATTAATAATATAAAAAATGATTGTGCGTTATTAGACAACGAGATCGGTGTACAAATATATAATTTTATACAATATAAGAATGAAAACTATTTAATAGGAAAAGAAATAACGCGTAATTCGTCAGATCTGTACACGGAACCTTGAATTCACGAAACTTTAATATACATGTGGTTACTAATAACGAATTTGAAATGTTTAATTTAAAAATATGGTCATGTAGACATATAAAAGCAAAATTATGTAAATTGCCATATATGCACAATTTTGTTCTCATACCTATTATTCATACTTTTCAATAGTTTAGCTTTATTACAGTTTAGTAGTATTAATTGCGATACATATATAGTAATGAAACAAAATACGTACGTTTATTATAGAGTCCTAGCATTATCTAGTTTATTGGAATATGTTTACTATATTGTATAAGAATATTTCTTTATTATATACATATAAATATATATGTATATTACGAGAAGATAAGTTTATTATAATTAAAGAGTGCTGATTTTTTAAATATAATTTTAGTTTTCATTATGATCATACTTTTTTAAGAATTTTACGTTTTACATGTTTTAACATACATTAGCAAATTCATAATGTATTATTGCTGATGAGATTTATGATTATTTATTATCTTCAACATGATTTAAACACAGGTATCGTCGTAATAATATTTAACACTGTTATTGTTATGCTATATTATGCTATTTATATAATAAAAACTGTAATATATTATTCATATATTATAAGATAAGAAAACATGGATTATGTAGCTCTATAACATAAAGTTGTTAATTATTTCAGAATAATCGGTTTTGACACAGCACCTATATAGAAATATTTGGTCTTTAACATGGCGTACTTTATTGTTGAATTTCGAGACAATGCAATAGCAATGGTATCAAAGATTTGGTTCAATGAAGATCAAACAAAGGCAAAGTGGCCTCCTTACAAGTCTGATAAAAAAATAATGCAAGCTATTGACAAGAAGGAACTTCCTACATCGGAATGGAGCTTCTATGACGTATTGAGGATTATTAGCACAGCTGGTAAGTTAACATGATATATTTATTTATATGATAATTTATATTCTTTTTATCAAAGATTGTACTTATAAGAGTAATTATTTCAGAATGTTTTGAGACCGCAGTGCAAAAATTGAAATGTGCTGAAACTTCTTCTGACGTAGATGACGTTTTCACCGATATAAAAACTAGACATTCTCTCTCCCGCGCAAAAGTTGTGCTTACAGATAATAATACAGATAATAATACAGATAATAATACAGATAATAATACAGATGATGAAATCTTAAGTGCCCAAGAGAATGTGAATATCAAGAATAAAAGAAAGAAGATAAATATACCATCACTTCCAAAAGTGCCGTCAACATTATGTGAGAAATTTACCTCACCTCCAGTTAGTGACACTTCTATAAAACATAAAATGAAGAAAGTTAAAAAAATACCGGTAAACAATAAATCTACTACGATTGCTACATCATCATTTGAAGTTTGGAATGTAAAAAAAGGAAATAAACATAATTTAAATTTATCTGACAATAAAGTTTGTGAAATACCAGAAAAGAAGAAAAAATTATTACTCTCTGAAGATTCTTCTAAAGATGTTGAAAAGAAAGAAGAAAGTGATTGTCCTACTGTTATGAAGCAATCTGCTTCAACACCTACTTCGTCAAGGAAATCGGTATTTACCAAAAATTTAAATACGTTATTATTAACAAGGCAAGCGAATAATGCACAATAATATGATGACGACATATCGTTTAAAATTAATATAGATAAGAATGCAAACAATATCTTCAATGATGTTGGTAATATGACAAAACAGAACAATGTTTTATCTCGTGAGGAAATTAGTAGTAATTCATCCCTTGGGTTCATCAAATACCGATGAAAAAATTCTTTACTTAATAGGTAATATATACAATATTTATTTACATTAAGTAATTATATTATATACCAGCAAACATCATGCAAAATATTTTATTTAATTCTGTTCTTATAGAATTATTGCAGAAAGTACTTCAGAAACTGAGTCAGTTAGTGGCAAAAATTGATTTGCTACATAATCGTGTGTCGACAATTGGAAATAATGAACAAAATACAACATATAAAAAACAAAATAAAGAAGACGCAGAATTAGAAAGTTTAAAGAAGAAATATTTCCTTTTAAGACTCAGAAAGATTTATATTCTTTTGAAAAAAAATTAGCAAATAAAACGAGTTCGAGAGAAGAGGTAAACATTTTTTATTTTATGTTTATGCCTACAAAAAATTAAAATAATATATTTTTATTATCTACAGTGTATTGTAATACAATTTAATAATGTAGATATTAATTATTTTTTGCTTCTATTACTATTATTTATCTTTAAAATACAATTATTTACTATAACATATTTATTTAAAAAATATATTTTTTACAGTTACTAAATTACTTCATGTCGATTAGGGGAAGAGATTTGAAAGAAATGGTCACAAACATACTTAAAGAAATTTTGGCAGACAGTGTGGCTGTTGAGTTCAGTTGGGACGGCCGAAAAAAAGAATGTTTTCGTAATCTACATCTACTGAAAGAAATTACAAGTTGGTTCTTTTAAATGTTTGCAATATTTTTATCCATACACATTCTACTTGTGGGTATTATGTAAAATGTCATATATTTTTAGAAGCAGTAAGGCGTCGTTGGCCAGGTCAAGATCTAAATGAAATAAAACCAATAATTTCAAGATGGTTAATAAATGCTAAGCTCAGAATAACAAGATTGTAAGTGTTTATTACATTGGTGCAATGACTAGAAGGTACTTAATTTCAAATTAAATTTAAATAAATGCGGCTTATTCTTTTCTAGGTCTAAGAAATCCGAAAAGGAATCTCTTACTGAATACATCGATGACGAGGAAGAAAATACATTATCCGATGAGAGCTAATTTAAAATTGGTACATGGAAACAGAGTTTTAAGAACGTTTTTGTCCTCTATGTTTCAAGAAAATATTGCTTTATTCTTAACGTCCTTATTCGTTAATATTTTTCATTTCTTTATAATCGTAATGTGTTTTTTGATTTACTTATCATTAAGTAATATTCCATGTGCAATGATAATTATATTGAATATTTTAATGCATTACACAATTGTTTTTTGCATGTGATATTCAATTCATTAACATTTATGGTCTTACAATAAAATTGCCCTTTTGATAATATTTCGTCTTTGGATATATTTTTCCATATTTTATAAAAATAATCTTACCACTCCACACAAATATAAAATAATATAAACGAATAAGTAACACATTAACTTCGCCAGTGATTAAACCAAATTGAGAATATTAATCGACGATTACTGGCAATCACGATATACGCGTTTTTAAGATTTGAAATTTATTATAAACTAATAAATTTTTCAAATCCTTTTCGTGTATTTCCAAGTACACGAATTTCCAACCTACTAAACTGCGTGCCGGTTGGCGTACTTGAAAATACACGAAAAGGATTTGAAAAATTTATTAGTTTATAATAAATTTCAAATCTTAAAAACGCGTATATCGTGATTGCCAGTAATCGTCGATTAATATTCTCAATTTGGTTTAATCACTGGCGAAGTTAATGTGTTACTTATTTGTTTGAATTTACACCGTTGACTGAAATATCGGTGTTCCATCTTACTATTATTACTTAGTCACCTTAATATGTATTATTGCGACAAAATATTATTACAGCCTCAGTGGTCGAATTGGCACGACACCCGCACGGTATACGGGAGGTTCCAGGTTCAAACCCTGGCTGAGGTAATATTTTTCGCAATAATTTCTTTCAATCAGGGGGGTAGGGGATTTTTAATTCTCCAACGAAACTGTGTTTTAAAGTCTGACAAATCGGTTGGCACGCAGTTTAGTAGGTTGGAAATTCGTGTACTTGGAAATACACGAAAAGGATTTGAAAAATTTATTAGTTTATAATAAATTTCAAATCTTAAAAACGCGTATATCGTGATTGCCAGTAATCGTCGATTAATATTCTCAATTTGATAAAATAATATAGTACGATAAAACTATTGTTTGTTAACTTCATCAATAGTCTTTCAGTTTGGGACTAAATATCGATCAAATAAAATATATATAAAGTATAAATCTAATAAAATTGAAAGTTAATATAACTCTAACTCTTGGGGAGTCCCTGGGAAAACTTTTAGAGAGGTAAGCTCAAATATATAAAGCCGAATTCGGGCGCTTACACTAGTGTGTACTGAGTGCGCAGTAAGGCTTGTTCTTATTATAATCGATTCTTATATATTTACAGGTCATCTTAAATACTTCTTAAAGTACTTTTTAGCCAGTAAAAATCTGTACAGTATCCATACAAATTGTTTTATGGTCTAAAAAGTTTTTGAACGTGTATTTAAGCGACTTTAAATATAAGACCAGATTATAAACAAGCCTTAGTGCGCACTCAGTGTGCACTATAAATTATCCTATTTGAGCGCATGTAATAATTGCCAGATACCTCTATGCAACGTACCCAAAATGTTTTGCAAAACATCTCAGAGATGTTGCAAAATGTCTAGAAGATGTCTGTGCAACCTCTCATAAACGTCTTTGTGACAAATGAGCGGACATTTTCACGTATCTGAGACGTATATGAAACATTTATGAGATCTTTCTTGTAACTCTTTGCGAAAGTCTCTAAAAGGTATTTGTTCAGTTTTGTGCTGTGTGGGTAAGTATGTAGTACATAATAAATTATTAATTAAATAAAGTTTGAAATATAAGATTCTTATATTTAAAATAATAGTACACATTTATTGCAAAACAGTAACTGAAGAGTAACGACTCGTTACTGTTTGAGTTATTGTAACTGTAACGTATGTTACTTTTCAAAGTCGGTAACTTCCCAGTGAGAAATGATACATCGAAAAACGTCGATTATATATCGAAATCTCGATATCAATATAAAATCGATCCCGCATTGATGCGATTTCGATGTATCGATATCTAATCGACTATTTTTCGATGTATCATTTCTCCCTGGGTTGTAACCAAGGATGCCAGACTCGCGGTTTTTGCCAGCCACTACCAGCCAGTGGTGGGGATAGGCAGAGATGCCAACTTTGCATTTCAGCAACGAAGCCGGGCGCTTCGGCTGGCTTCGGCCAGCTTCGAGCGGGAAGAGGATAGACAGATCTGCTGTTTTCTTCTTCTCTCTCGAGCTATGGCTATTGGCTAGGCGATTTCGGATCTCGTGAATGCCGAGTTGGCGAGGCGACCAGGCGACGCGTGACATTATATCGGCGCGCGACATCAATTATCGATGTATTTTCCTACATATAAATCTAAAAAATAAATAAATCTAAAAAATTCTTCAATAAAAAATTATTATATATATTCTTTTTTACATGTCAATAAAAAATTAAAATTTGAATTAAAAGATAAAAATCCACTCTTGGCCAATATGTACGTTTCTTTATTTAAAAAGAATCTGTTTATTTAACAATCTCTATTTGAAGAATTAATTTCAGCACAATGATATTATTAAGTACTAAAAAAAATTATAGTTTATACTATTCTTCTTTCTGTCATTGAATTTATTTGCCATTAAATGTATAACGTACATATTGTTGCTCAACGGAAACTGCGAGAAGGTGGTGGTCTCTTCCGTCAGGAGGGAAATGTATTGGTATATGCATGTATATACTGCACACACGACAGCAAGTTCCTTTACATACTTATGTTCCACAAGCGATTGAGATGTCTATTACGAACAAGTAACCACCTTCTCGCGGTTTCCGTTGAGCAACAATATGTACGTTATACATTTAATGGCAAATAAATTCAATGACAGAAAGAAGAATAGTATAAACTATAATTTTTTTTAGTACTTAATAATATCATTGTGCTGAAATTAATTCTTTAAATAGAGATTGTCAAATAAACAGATTCTTTTTAAATAAAGAAACGTACATATTGGCCAAGAGTGGATTTTTATCTTTTAATTCAAATTTTAATTTTTTATTAACATGTAAAAAAATATATATACAGGGTGTCCCAAAATTCGCGACTCAAAATATTATAGCAAGAAAGTTCTCAAAAAATTAAGTAGAAAAGTTATTTGTAAATTTTTATTTCAAGCAGTAGTTTTTGAGATATAAGAGTTTCAAGCTAGCCAATTACAGACTAGGTTTAGACAGACACCTGTCCATGAGTCGCGCGTGCGGTAGGATTAGTGAGCGCGCACTTCAGCATGCATACTGACATGACGGGCGCGGTGGATTGTGCGTGTGTTCTCCATACGTTACCGCGCGCAAATTCATGATACTGATTTCAAATTAATTATGTAAATAAGCGTTACAAATAAGAAATCTTTAAACTATTCAAATTTTATCGCTAATATTGTGGATTACAAAGAAACATTGGGATTACTACAATTTATATTAGCACAATAACATTAATATTAAGGAAATATTAAGTGAATAAGATTTATAATTACTTATAAGTTGTGATTGTATACGCGCGCGAGCAATAATTTTTTTATAAATGAGAGATATAATTTCATGCAAGTTACTTCTTTGCTATAATTAGTCTGATCGAACTTAGCGGTTTGGCGGAAAGCTCGGTACTAATAACACCGTGTAACACGATTTTTGTGTCAATGAACTTAATGACTTTGTGAGTCATGTTTCTTGTGCCTAAAGACGACGGAAAATCACCGGACTTTTGCAAAAAGATTGCTTTTGTGACCAGGGCTTCGTATTTTTAAAATTTCAATATTTTTCCAGGATTGGAGATAAATTTGACTCTGGGTGTGCTTTGATAAACAGGCAAAAATATTTTTGGTTTTGGGGGATTGCCTAGACTTCTCCTGAACTGAGAAATCTGTAGTATAGATGTGCCAAAAAGAAAAAATATTATTTGTGGCCACATTAAAAAAAAACATTTTTTTATTTAATTGTTTATAAAAAATGCTTTTTTTATTTAACATACCTACCACACATTTATCAGTTCAGGGGAGGTCTAGGCAACCCCCAAAAGCAAAAAATATTTTTACTTGTTAAAGCACCAGAGTTAAATTTATCTCCAATCCTGGAAAAATGCAATATTTTTTCCAAGATTGAAGATAAAATTGACATGGTGTTATTAGTACCGAGTTTTCCGCCAAACCGCTAAGTTCGATCAGACCAATTATAGCAAAGAAGTAACGCATGAAATTATTTCTCTCAACACTTATAAAAAAATTATTACTTGCGCGTATGCGATCACGACTTATAATTAATTATAAATCTTATTCACTTAATATTTCTTTAATATTAATGTTATTGTGTTAATATATGAATTGTAGTAATCCCAATGTTTCTTTGTAATCTACAATATTAGCGATAAAATTTTAATAGTTTAATAGTTTAATTTTAATAGTTTAAAGATTTCTTATTTGTAACGCTTATTTATTAACATCACTAATTTGAAATCAATATCATGAAATCGCGCGCGGTAACGTATGGAGAACACACACAATCTTTTGTCCACCGCGCCCGTCATGTCAGTATGCAATGTATGCATGCTGAAGTGCGCGCTCACTAATACTACCGCACGCGCGACTCATGGACAGGTGTCCGTCTAAACCTAGTCTGTAATTGGCTAGCTTTAAACCCTTATATCTCAAAAACTACTGTTTAAAATAAAAATTTACAAATAACTTTTTTACTTAATTTTTTAAGAACTTTCTTGCTATAATATTTTGAGTCGCGAATTTTGGGACACCCTGTATAATAATTTTTTAATAAAGAATTTTTTAGATTTATTTATTTTTTAGATTTATATATGTAGGAAAATACATCGATAATTGATGTCGCGCGCCGATATAATGTCACGCGTCGCCTGGTCGCCTCGCCAACTCGGCATTCACGAGATCCAAAATCGCCTAGCCAATAGCCATAGCTCGAGAGAGAAGAAGAAGACAGCAGATCTGTCTATCCTCTTCCCGCTCGAAGCTGGCCGAAGCCAGCCGAAGCGCCCGGCTGCGTTGCTGAAATGCAAAGTTGGCATCTCTGCCCATCCCCACCACTGGCTGGTAGTGGCTGGCAAAAACCGCGAGTCTGGCATCCTTGGTTGTAACTGTAACTATAGTTACTTTTTTAGTAAAAAAAACTGTAACTAACTAGATACTACTACAAAGTAACTTTCCCAACCCTGGTATTTTGTTAGTTAATGTAATTTAAAACACAATAATTTTCAGTTTTCTTCGATTTAGGAAACAATTTAGTTCTTTTTATCTCATAAGTCGAATCGTTATCAAATCAATATCGAATTGTTGATGATGGACAAACGTGGAAACATTGAAAATCTTGAAAGGAAGTATTATATATATATTGCTGCTGCTACCAACAGATATTTTTTGCAAAGTTATCATAACATCGAAATAATCTCGAAATTTTGAATTTATCGACGTTCAACAACTTGACAGAACCGCATTGATGAGATTTCGATGAATCGATATCTAATCGACTTTTCGATGTCATTTCTCACTGGGTATATACCATACTGGAACGCGCACGGCCATACCCCCTCCACTGTTACCGCGGCCACGAAGAGATGGTTGAACTGCGACGAAGCTGTCTTTTTGGGAGTCCGTCGCGGGCCGGCGTCCGGGATGGACGTCGGCCCGCTTGCCAAGTTTCTTTTCGATGATTATCGTTTTGTGTGACGGGCTTCCTATTTAGTTTATTTAGTTTATTTAGTTTGTTACTCCTTTGAGTTTGCATTTTTATTGGTCTTAATGTGTGATGTGACTCTATCCTTGAACATTGGACTTGATTTATCCTTGCCAGTCAAGATAAGTTTTAAGTTATAAGTTATTAGTGGTCTTTCGATTTTTGTCAGTGGATAAACTTTCTTCTTACTGAACAATTCTTGTTAGATAGACGTCTTTAGTAATAAGTTATTTATAGTGAACCGGATTCTTAATTACATTACTTTATAATTATAGTCTAGATTTGTTATTGCCATTCTGTATTTTTGAAATTATTAGTTTCTAATTGCGTCTTTTGAGTCATATATATCAGTTTATTTGGGATCATGTGCGCGTGATCACCTTTGTACTTTTCGCACTAATCATTCTATGTTCGCGTGATACTTTCTGCGTCACTTGCGTTTCTTAAGTATATGCTATTCATCTTATTGGAGCTTGTAAATTGATTTTGGATTTTGAATTCGTCGTTAGTAATTACTTTTATTAATTTTGATGATGGATATTTGTGTGTAGAATTTTTCTGTATAATACTGTCTGATATAGTCTTTTGTATCATTTGAATCTTATGTTCAGAATTATTATTATTATTATATGAATGGCGTATATTTAGAGAGAGCTGGTCGATCTCTTGGGCGTCCCTGCTCGAGGGGGACGCTTTGGATTTTGACCTGTGTTTCGGTGGTACCTGCCATATATATTCTGCGTTTATTAAGTTATGATTTCAGAGCCGGCCTTAGGGTAGGGCGAGGTTGGGCGACCGCCCGGGGCGCCGCTGCCCGGTGCCCCTACAGATCTGGCGCCCCGCGCCTCTAGTATGCGAGTATACTTGACTCTAGCAGAACAGTTGAAAGATTTTGGCTTCATAGTTTCCCTAGTTGTTTGGTACGACATTCTTTTTCAAGTCAATATCGTGAGTAAATCTCTGCAATCAAAAACCGTGGACCTCGGTAAATGCACCCCAGTCAGAAATGTAACCTTGATTCAAGGTTGAT
Source organism: Harpagoxenus sublaevis (assembly GCA_030770355.1). Lineage (NCBI taxonomy): Eukaryota > Metazoa > Arthropoda > Insecta > Hymenoptera > Formicidae > Harpagoxenus > Harpagoxenus sublaevis. The sequence goes on from JASTWR010000742.1 coordinate 44,033, forward strand.
TCAACGTCGATATGGTTGACAGCTGGTTGAGTCGATAAGACAGTCGATATTCCTGCAATATCGATCATGTCCAGTGTCGATTCAAGGTTGATTCAACGTCAAAGCGATTAATAGCGCTGTTTTGAGAGCGCACTTATAAAATTCGATCAAATTATATATCTAAAAAATATTACGACATTGTTTATGTAAATTGTACAAAATAATTTTATGGACGTTTAAGAAATGGCGTAATTGCGCGATTAATCGCATGTATAAATTATGTAAGATCGATTATATTTAGGACCTATCTAGACAAACACTTGCATAGCTCGATCTGTGTGTGTGGGGGGGGATGTGCGCGCGCGCGCGTGCATAAACCATATATATCCATAAAGTAAATAAATTATCCAATTGAATATTACAATCACGCGCGTAAAATAAGACAGGATAATTTTCTTTATGCATATATATATATATGGCGTTATATGCAGTTATACAAAGTCTGGATTGACCCTGGAGGCCATACTGTGTGAAATCTGCAATAATTACGACTTGCTAATTATAAACGAGTCTATAAGAAAACACATACGTATATATAATGCAACATTAAAATGATTTATTTGATCGTATGCTTGACATGCAAGCTTATTGGTGTCCGCATTCAGTAACCGCTTGTAAAAAGTTTTCACGGGCCCGCGGTTGAATAGCGCGCCATAAGCGGCGTTGATGTGGGCTGCGTTCGGGGAGCGCGCTTTTAGCGCTTTTACATCATTCTATCCTTGTTTTACGTATAATAAATAATAAAGATAGAATGATACAATAGCGCTGAAAGCGTGCTCCGCGAATGCAGCCGTGATCGTAGATTAATTGGAGGGGATGTAGGATCCCGACCGGAACATGTGTTAGCGCCATATATATATGTCTCTGGTTAGCGCATGGCTTGCACGTTGCACGGTCCACGCTGCACGGTCGGCACGGTGTGAATATTGAAGTGTGTGTTTTTGATGGTCACAATTTATATAATGGACATTGACAATACTAAGCGGGTAAGTACTATTTTTGTTATACTTGATTGTTTTTATTTTTATGTAAAATAATAATAATAGGGTAGATACTTTAGACGTACGGTTATTAAGCTTTTGTAAGTTATACATAACCTATAGCTAACAAACGTTTTCCCTGGCTCGGCTTCTGTTGGGAGGCACAGGGGCCGGGAAGTATGCAAGAAAAATAGTGAGGTTAGAATATAGTGTGTAGAATAATCCAAGATTGTAGAGAATTACAAGATCGACAGAAATACCTAGTTCATCCGTCACATAGCTCAAAGGCAGGGCTGAAGACGTGTACGCTCCCGAACCCGTGGGAAAGCCTACCTCCAGAAAACAAAAAAAAAACGTTTTTCCTGCGATATCTTGTTGGCAACATATTATATGATTCATATATAATTGTTTAATTAAAGATTATGGCAGCTTTATGACTCCTGCACACAGAACGCGACAAACGTTTTACTGCATCCTGTGTGCAGCAGCTTGGTAGCTGCATTTCAATATTCACTGGCAGTACTAAAAATCTATAATTCGCACATAATATGTACTATAGATTTGCAGTACTGGCACTAAAGATTAAAACACGCACAGCCTGTGTATGCAATATATTCTTTTTTCCTTCTTGTGGCAATATAAATATGTATACGTTACTTTTTGTGTGTAAAAGTATTTTTTTAATATAAAAATTAATGCATTTTTAGGTGCCATTTTAGATAAAAGGCCAGAAACAGAACTCCCAGAAATTGATGTAGCAACTTCATTATGGTTAAAGCAAGCCCCTTGGCGTCATCAAGACGATGGCAGTATGGGAAAAAGGACAAAGAAATAATGTTTTACTGCAGAATTCAGGAAAGAATCTTTGTTTAATTTTTTTATTTTGAGATTTATTGCTCAACTATACTCTGCTTTATTTAAAACGACAAAATATCTGACAAAATGTCTATTCTTTATGGCTCTATGCGCAACGTGAAATCAATTTAAGTTTCATTTTTTCCTTCTAATTTTATTGTTTTGGGTAAGCAAAATTATTCATTAATTTTGTTTTGACAATTCACACACTGAAGAATTTTATTTTGTATGCACCATATACATATCGTATATATATATATATTTGTGTGTATGTGTGTGTGTGTGTGTGTGTGTGTGTGTAATAGAGTATGTAGTATATAATACAATTTTATTTTTTTATTTCTTGATTTACAAGTAGCGAGAAATGTCGTGTGCAATTGCTTTTGTTGTAACTTAAAAGTTTCTACTGTTTTGAAATTATGCAGTGTTTAGTAATACGTAACTGTTTGTGCAATTATTTGTGATTTTTTGTTAAACGATACTAAACGCTTTATTCTTAGATGTAAAAACTTAAAATAGTAAAAAATATATATTATAACTTACGTATAGTAAAAGTACTTATTGTATATTTAACTGCAATGTAGTTTGTATTCAATTTTGTTCAATAATAATAAACGAAAGAAAAACAAGAATGTTTGCACTTTTTTTATTTTTTAGTACCTTTACCTTAAAAAATATAAATAAATATATATATACCATATTTCATTCAAATTTCAACCTTACTTCGACGTTGAAACGACGTTAAAACGACGTTGAAATGACGTTGAATAGTCGTTGAAACGACGTTAAAACGACGTTGAATAGTCGTTGATATTTTATACGCTTTCGACGTCGAATCGACCAGAATTTCGACATTGATTCGACATTCGGTTTTCGACATTGATTCGACGTCGAATCAACTAATCATTTCTGACTGGGACAGAAATGCTGGAAAACTGTTGTAATTTCTTAGAAGAATACCGAAAAACTGGTTTCAAAAGAGCTCTTGTGACAGCAAGTGACCTGGCGAAAGAACTACAAATCGAGCCTGTTTTTAAGCCAATGAAACGAGTACGACGCATAAAACGCCAAGCTGGTGAAATGGCCACGGACGAACCCATCGAATCCTCAGAGAAAAAGTTTGAAATTGAATTCTTTAATAAATTGTTGGACACCTCTTTAATGTCGATGAAAGAAAGGTTCAAACAGTTACATGATTATTCAGAAACATGGTCTTTTTTGTACAATGTAAAAAAGATACCCGAAAGAAATAAACTCCTGAAATTCTGTGCTTGATCTCCAACTAAAACTTACTGTTGGTTCCGATTCCGATATAGATGGTCACTTATTGTGTGATGAACTTATAAGTCTTACATTTTCTTCCAGATAACGATGATATTATTCCCATCTACGTTTTAAACTTTATTAAACAGCACAATATTCAAGAACTATATCCGAATGTATGGATTGCGTTTCGCATTTTGGTGACTATACCTGTAACGGTAGCTAGTGGAGAACGCAGTTTTTCGAAACTTAAGTTAGTAAAGACATCTACGATCAACGATTTCACAAACAAAACTTACTAACTTGGCTACTCTTTCAATTGAAAATGAAATTGCCGACAAATTGGATTTCGCCGATTTGATTCGAGTGTTTGCCGACAAAAAGGCCCGAAAAGTAAAATTTTATTAGACTTCCGTAATCTATAAAAACTCTAGTTCAACCTCTATCTTCTAGGGAACCGGCAAAAAATTTTAAAAATTTAAAAAAATCTAAAAAATATTTATAAAATACAAAAAAACAAAAAAGGAGCTACAAAAACTTTCTACGTCCACGTCGTTAGCTCTGGGTAAAGCTAAAGGAAAGTTCTTTGAATTTTCATATGCGTTGTTAACTGGTATGTATCTATAATCTATAGTTCAGTTATTCTCTGCAGGGTAGTGGGCGCCACGATAATCTTGCCCAGGGCGCCAATGTTGTTAAAGCCGGCTCTGTATGATTTGATGTCATTAATAGTTTTGCAATCCTTTTGTTTTGTGATCATCTTTAGGAAATCTTATATCCGTTTACTATTTGGAATTATACAATACTTCTAATGTTTATGAATTATAGATATCTCGTGTGTGCCTTGTTTATTATTTTTATGATTTGATGGCATTAATAGTTTAGTAATCCTTCTATTTTGTGATCATCTTTAGGAAATCTTATGTCCGTTTACTATTCGGAATTATACGTTAATTCTAATGTTTATGAATTATAGATATCTCGTGTTTGCCTCGTTTATTATTTTGAATTCCATTCGTTGGAACATGCCACTGGTGTATTTATGGCGATGTTTATATCGTTATCGGATTTCGCCGTATTCATAGCTACGATTCTTATTATTGAGCTTTGTGATTTCTAGTTTCTTGCGCTCAGTGGCAATGAGCAATTACATTGTCATTGGAATTTTGGATTTCGTCGTTAATAATATTTCTCTTAAACCTGACTTATGGATCTTGACAATTTGGAATATATTCTGAGATGTTTATGATACATTTGTGTAGCATTTATAACTTTTGCGTAATAACAGGGTCTTGTTCAAAGATACGCTCTCTTATATTATACCAATTTATGAAAGTAGATTCTCAATTTTGAGTGAAAATGATATGGAATTTGCTGAGTAATTGTAAACTCAAATTAAATTGTATGTATTCCGCTTATTATGAATTCGCCGCCTACGAGCTTTGTTTACCGCTTAGCTATTTATTTGATTCATTTTGATTATATGTATGCCGTTGATATTATGTTTGCCGCTTAGATATTGAATTATGTATATTCCGCTTATTGTAAATTCACCGCTTATATATTGTTTGCATTTATCTGTGTTATCGATTCTACGTTAGAATCTTTAACGGACTCGAGGTTATTACCTCAGCTGCTAGTCGCAAGAGGGGGCCTAAATCCCCAAAGGGGCTCTCTTATATTTGCTTCATAATAGTGGCACTGTGGCTCTGTTGGAGCCAGAAAGCCATTGGGTGCAAGAAGAAGAAGAAGCTGTCTCTTTCTACTGAGTGTCGCCAGTGTCGGCACAGAGGACAGAAGAGTTCACAGATTCCGTCTTGAGACACCGTTCGAGTCAGACGTGTTTTGTATATTCTCTTTGGGCGGAATTATCCGATTTTCTGTAATGTAATGTAATACAATAACTTTTCATCTTGGCAATTCTTATCGTGTGTTAGTTACGGCATTATTTTTGGCTCACTTGTGATATATATCCTGCTTCGCTCTTGGAAAATCTACACGTGGTACTGGGATGGCCTTCTACGTAGTTGGAGGAAACTGTAATGCAAGAGAGTTTTAGTCGCTTTGCCTGAGGACGTTCTATTGCTAATGGCTTTGTGAGGTCATTCTGTGAGCTAACGAGCGAGATAATTATGTCTGTTTCAGTTTTTTATTTGCATGCCTTACATTTCTTTGAAACTTTTTCGTTCTTTTATTTTGCCTTGAATTTATTTTTGCTTTTAATTGGCTCAGATAATCTTTATTTGGTTATACTACAGTATTTTGTTAATATAGTTTCGCTTTTATTTGTTCATATTGTTGCGCCGTCCGTGTCGCTCAACCACACCAGACACTCTCGCACTAGCACTCCCGACGCTCGCGGAAATAAAGGAGACACCACGGTTAGAAAAAGGAACAATCTTAATATTTATTAATGTCGCGATACAGGAGAGCGAGGACACACGTCCGAACGGTCCAACAGCTCAAGACAAATCTGTTTGTTCTTGTTTACAATCAATCAATCAATCAAGCTTGTTGCTAAGGACGTTCTTTTGCCTCTTCACGGAAAGACGGCTCGTCGCACGCTTCAACTAGGAGTTGGAGAGCATACCGGGCGGCATGCACGCAACACTGCCCCCTTCTTCAGATTGTCGTCCCGACAATCAGCGAGGCAGCTTGCTGCAATTCCTCGGGAGGCCGCTGCTTCCGGACGGTTTCCTGCCCTACCCTGAGCTGCTGCTGCAGGTTACCGGGCTCCGTCCATTTCTGCCTCCACATCAGATTTTTTCAAGCCTCTTCTCATAGAGCTGGCCAGGCTCCACGACGAAGTTCTTGCTTGATCCTCTGACTCCCGCCGCCGGTGCTCCTATTCCCTTTTGAGGTTTGCGCGCTTGGGTCTTCTTTCTTCGGGATCAGAGGGGGAAAACTCCCGTGGACCCATCGCTCTAAGAGCTCCCTGACCCCTGCCTCGGCATTTGCCCTGAGTCTCACGGAAAAACCACGGTCAAAAACCGTGAGAGAGGCGATCCAGAAAGGTTTCCCAGGAGAAACTTTCGTAATTCCTCAGCCGCCATGCCTTTTCCGTTTGGTGTTAATGTCTGTAACAAAACATTTTAAACGTAAAATCGGACAAAAATCAACTAATAACTTCCTAAAAATAATCTAAGTTCGGGCTCAGACTCATGTCGGATCGGATTAACACTCCCCCCTAATACGAAATCGGAAAGTTATTCCCTTTCTCGAAAAGGAGCCAAGCGATATGCATGAACAACTTTATTTTTACGACGAGGAGACTCTTGGATACAATACACGACATCACTAAGTCTTTTTATTACCACCCATGGTCCTACCCACGGACTCTGCAATTTCGGGGCCTTACCCGTAATTCGTTGAGGATTATAGAACCAGACTTTTTGTCCCGGTTCGAAAAGTACTTGTCTAGAACGTCGATCATACCAGGATTTAACGTTTTTGGATCTAATTTGAAGATGATGTCTAGCAAACTGATGGATGAGATCCAATCTGTTTCTTAAATTGGAAATATATTCCACCTCTTCATCTTCTCGCTCCTTCGTTATCGAGGGTGGACTTCCTCTAAGTAGATCCAGAGGTAAACGCAGATTTTGTCCTAAATACATCTCCGCCGGAGTTACCTCAGTGGTTTCGTGTTTTGAAGAACGAAAAGCTAATAAATACAAAGGAATCCACCGATCCCAATCTTTTTGATTTCCACAAATAAACTTTGCTAAATAATCTAAGATAGTACGGTGTTGACGTTCGACCTGCCCGTCTGATTGTGGGTGAAGAGGGGTCGTACGAGTTTTCCTAATCCCCATCTGAGAAGTCATTTCATGGAAAAGTCGGGATTCAAAGTTTCTTCCTTGATCTGTATGTAATTCTAAAAGAACTCCATGTCGAGAAAATACCTGTTCTACCAGAGATCTTGCTACTGTACTGGCCCTTTTATTTTTAAGAGGCATAGCCTCTGGCCATCTAGTAAAGCTGTCGACTACAACCAGCAGATATCTATTTCCGTTCGAAGAAGTAGGCAAAGGACCTAAAATGTCCACTTGTATCCTTTCGAAGGGAGCTCCTACATTGTAAATTTGCAAGGAAGATTTTCCCTTACCAATGGGACCTTTCCTAGCGACACAAGTCTTGCAGGTAGCGCACCACCTTTCTACATCTTTTTTACAAGTGGCCCAATAAAAACGTTTTCGGATCTTTTGTAACGTTTTATTTATACCAAAATGTCCCCCAGAAGGTGAATTATGGGCCTCGCTCAAAATTTCTTGTATCCTTTGTTGTGGCACGACAATCTGAAAAATGTTCTTCTGCAAATTAAGGAATAGCCATTTTTTGTACAAAATGCCATCAACTATTGACAACATTTTCCAATGAGTCCAATAAATTTTTAAAGAAGGCTCTCCAGGAGAAACGTCTTGCCAATCAGGTCGTCTCCCAGCCTGTTTGGCTTGAATAATTTTTGAAATAACTGGATCCTGAAGCTGAGCGGAACGCCATTCTTGAAGATCCTCCTTAGCGAAAGTTATACGTCCACAAGTTTCTTCTTTCGATTCCTTGTTGAGCTCTACTTTAGCACAATAACGACAGGACGCTTCCAAACACGGACGTCTAGATAAACCATCCGCATTACCATGAGCTTTTCCGCTCCGATAATAGACGTCAAAATTGTACTGCTGCAGACGCTCCAACCATCTGGCCAATTGCCCTTCCAGATTCCGAAAAGACATCAACCATCGTAAAGAAACGTGATCCGTTCTCACTAGAAACTTCCTTCCATACAAATAGTGATGAAATGATTTCACCGAGTCTATCACTGCCAATAACTCACGTCGGGTGACGCAATAATTTCGTTCAGATTTATTTAACACTCGGCTAAAATAAGCGATCACCTTTTCTTCTTCTCCCTGAAGCTGGGAAAGCACCGCTCCGATACCATGATTCGAGGCATCGGTATCTAAAATAAATTGTCCCTCTCCAGAAGGAAAAGCTAAAATAGGAGGAGAAATCAAAACACGTTTTAAATTCTCAAATGCTTCTTGGCATTCGGAAGACCAGACAAATTTATTATTCTCTTCCGTCAATTTGTACAAAGGTTTAGCCAAAATAGAAAAACCTTTGACATATCTCCTATAATACGAGCAAAAACCAAGAAAACTTCGTACATGCTTCCGTGTCTTTGGAATCGGCCAATGTTTAACAGAAGAAATCTTATCCGGGTCTGTTGCAACACCCTTTGCAGATATAACATGTCCAAGGTACTTTACTTCTTTTTTTAGAAATACACACTTCTTAGGATTAACCTTTAAATTAGCGTTTTGTAAGCGAAGAAAAACTTCTTTTAAATTACACATTATTTCTTCAAAAATTTTATCCAAAAATAATAACATCATATAAATACACAAAACAAATCTTAGAAATTAATCCTTTCAAAACTTTTTCCATAAGTCGTTCAAAAGTAGCAGGGGCGTTGCAAAGACCAAAAGGCATAACCGTAAATTGCCACAAACCGTTTCCGCAAGAAAAAGCGGTCTTTTCACGATCCTTAGGATCTAATCTTACCTGCCAATATCCACTCTTTAAATCAAGAGTACAAAACCACGAATTCCCCGCTAAACAATCTAAAATATTGTCAATTCTTGGAAGAGGGAAGGAATCTTTCTTTGTTACGGCATTAACTCGTCGATAATCCACACAAAACCGTATAGAGCCATCCTTCTTTTTTACTAACACAACTGGAGAAATCCAAGGGCTGCTTGATTCCTCAATTACTTTTTGGGCTTTCATCTCTTCCAAAATTTTATTTACTTCCGTTTGTAGATGAAGGGGAATTCGGCGAGGTACCTGCTTAATAGGGTGAGAATCACAATTTTATGGTATGATATAACACATCACAATTCCCGGCAATAATATTTTCAGAGAAGACATGATAAAATTCTTTCAAAAAGTCAGAAAAAACAAGTCTTTGTAAAGGATCTAAATGTGAGGATCCTTGCTCAAATATCGAAAGAAGAGCAGGACAGTCCTCTATTCGAGAACAAATTAGTCCGTGCTCAACCTCCTCACTCTTCGTCAAACCGAGAGTGTTCTCAAAAAATTTATCCAAAATTTCCGCTTTTTCAAGAAAATCAATTCCGAGAATACATTCGTCGTTAATGTCCGCCACATAAAAAGGCATCTAAAATCTAAATCTACCCAAAGAAATCGTGGTTAATACGCGAGAAATCACCGGCACTCTTTCTCCGGTAGGATATCTGAGATTACAGAAATCAAGTGGAACCTGCTTTAAATTATCCGCCAATCTCGCATTTAAAACCGACACATCTGAGCCCGTATCTATTCTAAAAATACAAGATTTATTATTTAAAATCCCATAAGCACAACAACGCTTGCGTAAGTCCGCGCTCACGCCTCCGAGACGACGCACAACATTAGCTTTGCCGTGCGCATAAACCGGAGCCCGGGCTTTGCCTGTCGAGCCAGCCCCGAACAACCCGACAGAAGTTAGTTTTCCTGCTTCTGCGCGGGACATTCTGCACGGAAATGCCCGGTTGCCCCACATCCCCAACACTCCTTTGTTTTCCGGCGTTCATTTCCCTTTTGTCCTTTTATCGGTTTCTTTGTTTCCGAAATTTCTTTCTGTCCGGAACGAGAATCTCCCGGCGTAGCGTCTCTTTTTCCCGAAAAACAATTCTGATTTATAAATCTGAGCGTCTTCGAACGCTCTATCGCTATTCTAAGCGACGTTACTCCCTCTACTTGTAAGGTGCGCTTCACAAAGCCGTCAGACAACGCGGCGACGAACTGAGAGCTTGCAATTTTGTCGCGAACTTCATGAGAGCATTCAGGGTACGCCTTCTGCGATAGCCTCTCTAAATCCGCGCCCAACGCCGCAAAATCCTCGCCCGGGCGCTGTTTCCGGTTAGTGAATTGTAGATAATAATTTTGAGCAAGTTCGCTTTCCCCAAAACGCAACTCTAACTTCGCCTTTAACTCTGTGTAAGAGAGAGATTCGATCCCGTCGGCATACGCATCAAGTAATGAACGCGCTTTCCCCCGTAAACACGATGCCAGAACGACCGCTTTCTCCGTCTCACTCCATTTATTCGCTAAGGCAATTAGTGAGAATTGAGAAAGAAACTCGTGTAACGGCGCCGTGCCGTCGTACGTATCGGGCTTTAACTTTATCCCGCGGGAAATTCTATCTCTGGACGCGTCTACACCCGCGCCCGTCACCCGCATCGCGCCGCTCGCGTCTTCGGCCGAAAGAAAATTATTGGAGGGACTTAGCTCTGCAATCCTCTCCTGCATATGCTGAAGCTCGTCATCGCGCTGCCGAATCATCGCCGCGAACTCGGCTTCCCTCTGCACTCGCTCCGCGCGCATCTCGCGGATCTCCTGCATCACCGCCTGCAGTGTAACCACTTCCGCCGTCATCTCCGGAGCGTCCGACTGTGGAGTCGCTGACCGTAGCCGTTTCCTTGTGGAAGATGTCGACGCCATCTCGTCTTTATTGGCGCAGCTCGTCTCTTGGATCCCGGACGAGCCCCCAAAATGTTGCGCCGTCCGTGTCGCTCAACCACACCAGACACTCTCGCACTAGCACTCCCGACGCTCGCGGAAATAAAGGAGACACCACGGTTAGAAAAAGGAACAATCTTAATATTTATTAATGTCGCGATACAGGAGAGCGAGGACACACGTCCGAACGGTCCAACAGCTCAAGACAAATCTGTTGTTCTTTTTACAATCAATCAATCAATCAAGCTCGTTGCTAAGGACGTTCTTTTGCCTCTTCACGGAAAGACGGCTCGTCGCACGCTTCAACTCGGAGTTGGAGAGCATACCGGGCGGCATGCACGCAACAATATATTTATTGATTCCATACTTATACTTATACTCTTTTCTGATGTCGTATTTTCAATTCTTAGTTTTTCATCTTCATTTCTTACTCCGTTTTCTATTTAATTTATTCTTGATTATTTAGGACTTATTTTGTATTATAGTATTTATTTGATTAGTTCGTTAATTATAGTCTTTTCTAATTTTGTATTTTTATAATTATTTAATTATTTATTTACACGTCCTATGTATATATCTAATTTATTCTTAATTATTTAAGATTTATTTTGATCATTTTTCTGGAAATTTATTTATCTTTTATTTTATAATAGAGTATTTATTTTATTTGTTTGCTTGCTATTTATTATTTCAGAATATTTATTGCATTATATTGTATTTGTGTGCTTCATTATTTATGGTTTAATTACATTTTTCCTTGCAGCTGAATGGTTTAATATTAATATTATTTGTCGCGAATTATATGCCTTATTTGTTTCGTGCCTTCGAATTCGTTATTTTGATCTGCGTGTTTTCGTTCGGCCTGTTTGCCTATTAGTTTTTGCGTGTTTTCCAGCTGCGGGCTGTTTTTCCCTTGTGTATTCTTGACCATATGTATTATTCGAGAATATTACTTGAGTATTTCCTTTGTGTTTTTGAATCGTCTTTCTTATTTTCGTAATATTATTTCTCTTTCATTTATATTACATGTAGAGTTCTTATTTGAATATTATACTTCACTCCTCCTTTTTCATTACTCAGTAATCTTTTTGTATTAATTTTTCTTGGGATAATTAAAATGGCTAAGGGCGGGAATCGAGGAAACCGTTCTTCCTTTTCCTCTCCTAAAGAGGATAATAATGGTAACTCTGCCAAGCGACTTAGGAAAGATAATAGTGAAGGGTCTCAGTCGACAGGTGATTTTGTTTTGGTTACTGATAATCCGTTTTCTCATAGACTTCAATATATTCAATCTCAGTTGGGGAATAGATATTCAGATAGTATTCTTGCTCCTTTTTCGGTTCATATTGAGAGTGCTTCAAACGTTTCTGATAATATTGGCAATGTTCATCCTATGAAAATTGGAAAGCTGCTATGTAGTAAATTTAATATCAATACCATGCAAAGACTTGGAAAAAATTTAATTAAAGTTGAGTTTGAAGATTACTCGGAAGCTAATTTGTTTGTTGAAACTGAGAATCTCCTTCCCTTGGGTTTGTATGCCTATATTCCTAATTACAAGCTGTTTAGAACCGGTGTTATCAGAGGCGTAGATACTCATCTTTCCATCGAGGAGATTATGGATGGTATTTCTTGGCCTGACGGTCCGGTTAAAATTCTCTTTCTTGAGAGGATGAAGTATCGTGATAGAGTAAGTAACAAAATCAAGGACTCTTTTTTGATTAAAGTTTCCTTTGCATCTAATCTCCTTCCGGAATTTGTTTACATTTGGAGAGTCAAGTGTAGGGTTTTTCCCTTTGTTAATAAGGTACGTAATTGTTTGACCTGTCATAGATGGGGTCATTCTGCGGCTGCTTGCAGGGGTAAACCTCTGTGTGAGAAGTGTGGCTTGTCACACCTGGAGTCTGAATCTTGTGGTTCAGCTCCTTGCTGCGTTAACTGTAAGGGGGAACATAGTTTGTCTGACGTTCCTTGTCCTGCCAATTCTACACATTTGATAATTAATACCGTTATGGCTTACACGAATTCTTCCTTCGCTCAGGCGAGGAGGTTGGTTAGGTCTAGGGGCATAATGTCTTCTTAACAGGCCATTAGCGAATTTAAATCCTAAGCTTACTATGCTTGGCTTAAATTTGTTCCTTCTGATATTGTAGAGGGTAAGTCATCTTCTATCCGCTCCAATCGTAAGAATAAGAGAGCTAGACGCTCGATTAGTGTTAGTGACAGATCTGATTTGTTGCCGCCTCCTCCTTCTGATTTGGAAGCTACTATTCGCCCTTCTGGTGAAGGGTCTGTACCTGGGGGGGCTATGGACCTCCAAATTGAATCTTCTTCCTCGGATCTGATTTCTGGATATGTGTTGCCTTCGCTGTCCGGTCTATTTCCGGCCCCTGATATTATACTTAATGATATTCGAATGCTGTATAATTGTGAAAAATCCGAGCACATAAGGGCTTTTACGGTGTCGCAATATTTGCGCATCTTATTTAGCAAACTTCACTAAGCTTAATTATTTACTATGAGGATTATGCAGTGGAATTGTAGGGGCATTACGGGAAAATTCCATGAGTTTTCGAACATGGTTAATAAATTCGACGTTGTGTGTTTACAGGAGACTTGGCTTCATGAGAAATCTTATTTTTCTTTTAGGGACTTCTATTCTTTTAGAAGTGACAGACCTAATGATTTTATTGGTGGTGGTACCGCCATTTTATGTCGACCTGAGTTGGATTCTATCTCTATAATAATTGATTTTCCTGGTAACCCAGGGATTGAATTCACATGCATTTCTCTCTTTAATAGCAAGGTATCTGCTCATAGGATTTTAGTTGTGTCGGTTTATAAGCCTCCGGATATATTTATCAACCAACTTTGTTGGAATAATTTTATTTCTCGAGTTACGGATGCCTCTGATTCGGGAGCTATCGTTTTTTGCGGGGACTTCAATTCCCATCATGAGACTTGGGGTTCCTCTAAGAATAATAGGGATGGTGTTTCTCTTCTGGAGGCAATTTCATGCTATGACCTTGTTCTTCTTAATAACGGGGATTCTACGAGAACTTCTGATGGCTCGAGTTTCGAGAGTTGTCCTGATATCACCTTTATCTCTAACTCATTATATCATGAATGTTCTTGGTCTATCTCTGACGAACCTTTTGGCAGTGATCACTTTCAAATTTACATTTAGTTCTCTTCTGATGTTTACTCTGTCGATCCTAATAAAAGACCGAGAATGTGCTTGACTAAGATGAACAAGGATTATTTTTGTGAGTTAATTAATACATCTATGGAAGGCTTTACTTTTGGAGGTCTCTCTGGTGATCACGCTTACGACCTATGGTCTTCCTCTGTTATAGATTGTGCCCTTAAATCTGGTGCATCAATTTTTGAGGCTTCAGGTCGTATCCGTTACTTTGATCAGAATTCTCAGACTTGTAAATCTTATGAACCTAAATTTAAAAAACGCATCCGTAAACCTTGGTGGGATTCTGAATGTGAGGAGGCTATTGCTAATAGGAAAAGTTCTTTTAAGAATTGTTTGGCTCGCTTTTCTAAGGAGAATGCTGATTTATACAAGAAAAGTTCTGATATAGCTAGAAAGACCATTCGTCGAAGGAAAAGAGAGAATTTTGTAAATTTTGTTAATGACCTAAATGAAAATTTTAATATTAATTTTTTTTGGAAAACGATCAATTCTTTTAAAAATTCTGTATTTTTCAAATCAAATAACCCTCCTTCAAGTAGTAAATTTAAAGGTATTCTTGAATATATTGATAATTTTTCACCCCCTTGGGCTTCTAATCAGTTTGAAAGTATTTCTGATATTCCGTTTTCCTCTTTATTCGACGACGAATTATCTATATGAACTGAACGTAGCTATTGCCTCTTCCAGAAGTTCTAGTTCCCCTGGTCCGGATCTTATTGGCTACCATCTTTTGAAATTGCTTCCTGAATCTGCTAGATCTAAGCTTTTGGATATTTTTAATCTAATTATTTGCGACGGGTCGTATCCCTCTCAGTGGCGCCGTTTTGATGTTGTGCTTATCCCTAAGCCTAATAAGGTGGATTTTAGGCCTATTTCCTTATCTAATGTTTTGAAAACATTTGAAAAAATTATTAAGGGGCGATTCGAGAAGTTTATTGAGTTGGAGATGCTCTTGCCCAATTGTCAATTTGGATTTAGAAGGGGTAAATCATGTGATGATTGTCTGGCTCTTATCAATTTGGAGGTTTATAGGGCTTTTGCTCGACGTTCTATGACGGGTGCTCTCTTTTTAGATATAAAAGCTGCTTATGATAATGTTAATCCGTGCACTCTATTTAGTCTGATAAATAAACTTAGGATTCCTTCCGGGTATAAGAGTTTTTTCATGAACTTCTTGTCTCCTAGATCTGCGTGTTTTTACGAGTCGGGATTTTCGTTTGGTAGCAGGCTTTTGCAAAAAGGCTTACCCCTAGGGTCAGTTTTGAGCCCGTTATTATTTAATCTTTACGTTAAAGATATTCTACTGCATATTCCTCATAATGTAGTTTTATTACAATATGCTGATGATATTGCGATTTTGTGTTCGGATAATCTAGTGGTTAATATTATTTCTTGTTTGAGGTCGACTTTCATTCAGGTGGAGGAGTGGCTGAATGGATTGGATCTGTCTGTTTCTCTCTCGAAAACACAATTCATTATTTTTCATCGTAAGAGATCTCTGACCCTTCCTGACAGATTGGAATTACCTGGCGGTAGCGTACCTCTTAGCCTTACTATTAAGTATTTGGGTTTGGTTATGGATAGTGGTCTTAGATGGAAGAATCATATCTCTTCCCTGCGTACCAAATCTTTCACCTTTGTGAATATTTTGAAATGGCTTGCTGGAAGATCTTAGGGCATTAGTCCCATTCTTGCGATTAACTTCATTAATGCTATTATTGGAGCTATTTGTGAATGGGGTTCTATGTGGTATATTAGCGCTGCTTGTTCTTATCTTAAGACTGTTGAGAGTTTGTTATGCTCTGCTTATAAGGTGGCTCTGACAAGTATCCCAAGATCTTCTTCTAATAGGGTGTGCTGGGTGTTTTCGGGTCAGAGATCTTTTATGAGAAGAATTTCGTATAAATGTGACAAATTTTTGGGTAGATCTATTCAATTGAGTAATAATAAAATTATAAATAAAGTTTCCAATTTGCATTGTTTAATTAATCGGCAAAATATTGCTACTAGTAATGTTTCTTTCATTGTTTCTCGATGGCCTGTAATAGCTCCGTTTCGTAATCATTTTTATACTTGGAATATTCACCCGGTTTTCTCTTTTCCTGCATATATTTTTGCTGTCACTTCTCCCATAGATTTTGCTTCCGGTCAGTTAGCTAAGGATAACGGTAACCCTAATTTGGCTTTCACTAATCTGGTTTCTTTGATTAGACCCTCCCCTACTGAGATTGATATTTTTACCGATGGTTCTAGGTCTGTGGGAAATGATGGAGAGCCGATTGTGGGTTGTTCGGTTTGGATCCCGCAGTTGAACATTACGCAACGGTTTAAGTTAAATAATTATTCGAACTCCTTTTCAGCTGAGGCTCTGGCAATCACTGCTGCTATCGATCTGACATTATTGAATTCTTGGGAGTATGTTAATATATGTACGGATTCGTGGAGCGTTTTGCAGGCTATTGCAAATATTAAACCATTTAGTAATAATGGCAAACTTAGCCCCTTAGTTCCGAATTTAAAGTCTAAGCTTAGTCTTGCTGCAGCATGTGGCTGTACGGTTTTCTTGGTGCCCTGCACACAAGGGAATTTTGGGTAACGAGCAGGCCGACTCGGCTGCCAAGGAGGCTTCATTAAGTGGCTCCTTACTTAATAATAAAGTTTCTTATCGGGATATTTCCTCACATCTTTTGTATGCTTACATTGATATTGACGCAAGTTTTATTGATCGTATTAATAATGGTTCGGGCAGATTTTATATGGAAAATCTGGCCGATCTAAATTTGAATTTGGCATTTCTTTCAAAATTTAGAATTTGCAGAACCGATTTTGGAATCATGGCTCGTCTGCTTGCTGGTTACCCATATACTAACGTTATTAAGTATCAGTTCGGTATCAGTGAATCCCCCTCATGCCCTTGTGGTTTTGAGTGTCAAGATATCGACCATATATTTTGGGCTTGTAATTTGCTTGAAACTAATAGATCTAAATTTTTTCAATCTCTTTTTGATCTTAATCTTTCGGCTCCTTTTTCTTGCCTGTATTTGTATAGTAACTTAAATTATAAGATTGTTAAGGCTATACTTGCTTTTATTAAGGATAGTAATCTTAAGTTGTAATTGCATGAGCGCTGTAAAATAATTATCGACCTCTCAGCTAATCGCAGTATTTGAATAACGGCTTGAAGCCTTCTGCGAATTATACAAGAGGGCTCCAGTGTTCCCCTATTCTGGACCCGTTGACTTGTTTATAAAGCGTGGTACTATGGCTCATTAGAGCCGGAGATCCATCTGGGACATTAAGAAGAAGAAGAAGAAGAAGAAGTTTCTTTCTACTGTAACTACCCAAACTGAAAACATTGTCCTGCAACGAACGACCGCCGCTACCGGTACGCACATCACACATGTACGCACCGGTATGATTTTACTGCAATTGTCGCAAAATCTTCAATGTTCTTTACAAATATAAAACAGTTTAGTCTATACGCCAGGTCGATTGAGCATTTTATCCAGGTTGATGGCTAAAGTTATTCTTAAAGCATTTCTTTTTGTTTTAATAGATAATTACTTGGATTGAATAAAAGGTAACACAATTTTGTGATGTGTCACTTGGGTTGTAATATTTTTTTAAAATAAAGATATAACTTGGATTTTTTCGAGGTACAAATATATTACTTCGATTTTATCGAGGTAAAGATATTACATCAATTTTTTGTTACTTACCCTAAGAGCACAAAGTCGACTTTAAGTTGACTTGAAGTCGACTCTCACCGAAAGTGACTTGGCAGCAAAGTCGACTTTTTTAAGGACAAAAGTCGACTTAAAGTCGACTTTAAGTCGGCGAATGTCCCGAAATCCGCCGATTAAAAGTAAACTTCCCGTCATGACAAAAAACCGACTTTCCGTCAACTTTAAAGGTCAGGTTACAGTCAACTTTCTACGCAGTTCAAAAGCGGGAATTTTGAATGGGAATTATATATAATTCACGAGAACTTCTTCTCATCTTTTATAGGATGAGTTGAACATCTATTATCTCCACATAATCTTAATATATTTTTAAGGTTAGGCGGGTATGATACACATATACAATATATTCAACTCGTCCTATAAAAGATGAGAAAGAGTTTTCGTAAATTATCCAAACGTCAAAAAGATCGACGTACTTCGTTGCTTTATCAAGCATTTGTTCAAACATCGCGACAACTTCTTGCAGGAGGAAATCTTCAACAACCAAGCAGCAGCTGAGAACGCCTTCAAAGAATTGGTCGATTTCAAAACTGTAGAATTTTATGTTACTGGAATAAATAAACTTGTTTTTTTGTTGGCAAAAATGTATAAATTTTAATGGTTCTTATTTTGATTAATTAAGTTTATTCTGAGCTGAGATATGTGCATTTAAAGTTAAAAGTTGAAAACCGACATTACTTTTGCACCAACCTAATAATTATTACTCTAAATTATTTGTTCAGTGGACTAGGCCTCCTGGGGAGACCAATAAAAAAAAAACGCATCAACAATAGTACCCCATGGATGATGAAGAAAACTATTGCAATCGAATAAAAGAAATTATTTCATGTATTCATATAAAAAATATCTACAAAAATAAATTACAAATCAATATTTATATCATAAAAAAATCGACAAATTAAGATATGTTGCATTACTATTCTTGAATTGTTATTATTAATTTGTAGAGATGTATATGCAGTAGACGTTGTGTAGAAAAAAATTTTTAATTTTCCAGTTACAACTAATTGCGAATATATTGTTGTAAATAAATAATGTTTTTAATCTGATTTACTGTATTTCATATGCGACTTTCTTAAGAAAGAAGAAATTAACTTTTGACTAACTTTTAAAAGCATAGAAACAAATTTTTTTACAGATAATTTATTCTTTCTTCATGGAGATATAACAAAGATAATATATGCATAAATATATTGACTTTTTTATAAAGAAAATGTCTATTAACATCACAATAAAACAATATCATAATATCATATATGTAAAAACATATACAGAACTTACATCCATCCTACATAAGTAAATGTGAAAAACGTAAAACTAAACTAAACATATTCGATTATAAAAAACTTATACAATACCGAAATCTATTCTATCGTGTCTCAAATTGAGTATGCAACTTAATTATAACCTACTTGCAGATCTCTGAATACTGCGAATATGATCCCCACCTTGACGCAACCATTCTTAAAATGACACCAAGTTCTCTAGCAGTGGAGTTTGGGAACTTCATCGACACGTTCTCTGAAATAATACCAAATTTTTTAAGCTTCTCCTTTTCAGACTCTATTGTGGGTCGGAAATATAGGGGTACGTTAATTCAGGGAATATGTATGAAGAATAAACTGCATATTAAATATTTATACCAATTATAACTTTTGCTGTGAGATTAGTTTTAACTCCTACGCGATCTTTCTGACCTGACCAGCACAATGGTTTTCTTATATCACTTGAGAAAGTATATTTTAGCACATTTTTTAAGTGTTTGATGGTTGTTTCTCCACCAAATCAAAGTACCATGCCTTCCTAAAATTCAAACAATGCAAAAAGCCATGCAAGTGAGAGTATAAATAAAGTAGTTGTAGAAGCTATGCATTAATAAATGAAAGAATGATACAATAAGAAAACAAATTCCAAACAAAGTTGTAGAAGCTATACATTAATAAGTGAAAGAATGATGCAATAAGCAAGCTAATTCCAAAGAAAAGAATTCTTTTTTAATGTGACTGTTCTTTTGTTCCGAATTTGCACCTAAAAAGATTCTGAGGACGTAATATAACCTTAAGGGGGTTACAGGCGTTTATTTCCACCACCCGGCGAAACTCCTCCAAAAAAATTACAAACGTACAAAATGAAATTTTACTTACAGTCATGTCGTAGTTCAATGTCTTCTTTTAATTTGTTCTCAAACTCTAGGAATTGTTCCAATGTCTGTACTGGCAATTCTGTCACATGTGGGATTTTTTGCCTATTGAGCCTTTTGCGTTGAATGATGTTTCATCATTTTGCAGCAGTAAAGCAATTTCATGAAGTTGGCGCGATAGTATTTTGAACTGTAAAGCATTTTCTTGACGGCAAGCATCTGTAAATAATAAAAATATGAGTATTTTACAACTTGAAAGAAGCACATTTGTTTTCTTGGCGCATATGAATATAGTTTCAAACAGGCCTGTCTAGAAGTTAGGAAAGTTGTACAGACAAAAATAGCTTTACAGAGTTCTCTAAAAAGGCCTGTTAGAAAAACTGTATTTGTTTTAACCAGGGTTATTTGCATTTTTTTATGTCTATGAGATGAAATCAAGGGAATGAGTAGGATAATCATGTAATGATTGCAATAACAAAATGCTAGGCGGAACATAATTACAGTAGGAAAAATATATATACTAAAAAGTCCTATCAAATACTGGTACGTTGTTTTAAAATTCCAAGTGCGTTCAGTCTCTCGCTTTTTAGACACAGCCAATGTTATTTTCTCTCCCTTGGGCCAGTACACCATCATTATGTCCGGATGTACCCACGTTGATGGCACTGCAGCAGCCCACTCCTCAGTGACCACAACATAATACGTCTCAGTTGTCTTACTCGACATCTTTACAAGGCAACAACTGCAATTGTAAAATAAATTTATTTAGAACATGCTGAGAGGATCAAACAGTCGGATTCAATTCGGTAATGTCCCCTCACCTTTAGGTTATATACAGCACAATAATATATAGCAGGCATAAAATTATTATTGTCACGTTTCCGAAGAAATTAAAAGATTACAGTAGTTCTCGTTATGTGTGGCGAGGGTCGGATTATAACCCGCCGCTATCCAAATATCTAACGAAAAAGTGTCGATGTTGACCGCCTGAAGGCACTAAGGCAAGCAAGCATACGATCAGATACACGAATCGACTGACACGTGCCGCTGCGAGGTTATATATATACCAAATAAAAGTGACTGCTAGAAGTCGACTCTCCGTCGACTTTTCGTCGACTTTTATGAGTCGACTATTTAAAAGTCGACTTTCTGTCGACTTTTGTAAGTCGACTAAAAGTCGACTTATAAAAGTCGACATTTCGCCGACTTCCCGTCAAGTGTGCTCTTAGGGTACTTCAAGGTACAAATATATTACTTCGATTTTTTCGAGGTACACCACGCGTGCTTGGCGTCTTTTTTTTTACCTTTTTGTAAAAGGTAATTTTGTACGGATATCATGCCTTTTTGTAATATTACGCATCTTATATGAACAGTATATCTTATTTTTCGAGGTACAAAGGTATTACGTATACCACCCGTTACTTAAGTTTTTTCGAGGTACAAAGATAACTACGTGTACCACTTGTTACTTAGGTTTTTTCGAGGTACAAATATATTATTTCGATTTTTTCAAGGTACACCACACGTGCTTGGCGTCTTCTTTTACCTTTTTGAAAAATACTATATACATATATTATTGTACTATATACGTATATATTTAAAGATTATTTCTACAAATCCTATAATAATTTATTCTACATAAATAATCATTATATATAGACTAGAATTATAAATATTATTTAAATCCAGAATTCGATTAGGAATTATAATAATTATATTGAATACTGTCAATATTATAGTGTCTGAATATATTCTATAATTCTAATACATTTATATACATACATACATGTTATAACACTAATATGTTTATAGATTATTACATAAAACGTTATTATAAGATATATAAATGAATTGATATAAAGAAAATTCAAGACGATACTATGTTAATTATTATTAATAAATAACCTCAGTTATACCTTCTAGTTAATAAAGTCATCAGTAAATTATATTCGTAAGATAATTGATGTTTGTTTCTTGTCAAGTGCATTTATTTATTGATATACTTTTTAATATCTTCGTCAAGACTGTTGCTATTGCTGGTGTCTTCATACATAAGACAAGATCATTACGAATTATTATACGAAGTTAGTTCGAATTAAAATTGTTATAAGACTTAAGAATTACTAGCTTCTGAGAGAGAGAGAGAATTACAAGACAGAAATATTTATGTATGATTATATATGATAACAATAACAGTAAAAGTATAAATAATTAGGGCTTGTTGTATTTATATTTAATATTTTCTCAATTTTAATCAAAAGTTTTAAGTTATTACAAGTACATTTACAATTATTCAACAAGCAAAATCAAATGTACATAACAATCTTTGTTATATTATCTTGTTATACATATGTGTGTATATAGTATAAAATTGCAACTTTATTTTAGATAACCATTTTAATTTTCAATTATTAAACTTTTAGGTTGGATATTTAAATAATCATTAAAAATGTACCTTTGATTTTTTGTTTGAATATCAAGTTTAATATAAATAAATTTGTTTATTGCGTAAATTTCTCATTTACAAGACATCGTACTGTTTTAAACAAATTTCGAGTTAAAATAGATATCTTACTTTTCCGCATAAAAGATGCTTATATAAAGTTCATCGTGCCATTTTGAAAATAACAAGTGTTCATAATATTGAATTCTAATAATCTTGTAATAGACGACCGAAAGACATCATGTCACAAAACGCTTTGTATATATTAATCTTACTGAAAAATAATTAGGTGGTATGAATATATGTGAAATAGAATTATTTATTACTGTTTTTTTTTTACTGTTATTCTTATCATATATTATATAATCATACATAAATATTTCTGTCTTGTAATTCAGAAGTTAGTAATTCTTAAGTCTTATAACAATTTTAATTCGAACTAACTTCGTATAATAATTCGTAATGATCTTGTCTTGTGTATGAAGACACCAGCAATAGCAACAGTCTTGACGAAGATATTAAAAAGTATATCAATAAATAAATGCACTTGACAAGAAATTTTATTCACATTTTTACATAACGCAAAATGATTTTATTTTATGATTCAAACATCAATTATCTTACGAATATAATTTACTGATGACTTTATTAACTAGAAGGTATAACTGAGGTTATTTATTAATAATTATTAACATAGTATCATCTTGAATTTTCTTTATATCAATTCATTTATATATCTTATAATAACGTTTTATGTAATAATCTATAAACATATTAGTGTTATAACATGTATATATGTATGTATATAAAAATGTATTAGAATTATAGAATATATTCAGATACTATAATATTGACAATATTCAATATAATTATTATAATTCCTAATCAAATTCTGGATTTAAATAATATTTATAATTCTAGTCTATATATAATGATTATTTTATGTAGAATAAATTATTATAGGATTTGTAGAAATTACCTTTAAATATATACGTATACAGGGTGTTTGAAACAAAAGTACCCAGCCAAAAAATGTGGGTAGATTGGGTGAAACCGAGACGAAAAGTCATGTACCATTTTGCAAGATTCGCAATAGTTAACGAATTATTAATTAATACGTCTGAGTAAATGAGCGCATGAGAAGCGGTAGGCCGAACTCGGCAGACACGTAAAATACCATTTTATGGTATTAAATGGTATTTTACATGTCTGCCGAGTTCGGCTTACCGCTTCTCATGCGCTCATTTGCTCAGACACGTAAAATACCATTTTATGGTATTAAATGGTATTTTACATGTCTGCCGAGTTTGGCTTACCGCTTCTCATGCGCTCATTTGCTCAGACACGTAAAATACCATTTTATGGTATTAAATGGTATTTTACATGTCTGCCGAGTTCGGCTTACCGCTTCTCATGCGCTCATTTGCTCAGACGTATTAATTAATAATTCGTTAACTATTGCGAATCTTGCAAAATAGTACATGACTTTTCGTCTCGGTTTGACCCAATCTATCCCTATTTTTCGGCTGGGTACCTTTGTTTCACGAACTCGGCAGACACGTAAAATACCATTTTATGGTATTAAATGATATTTTACATGTCTGCCGAGTTCGGCCTACCGCTTCTCATGCGCTCATTTGCTCAGACGTATCAATTAATAATTTGTTAACTATTGCGAATCTTGCAAAATAGTACATGACTTTTCGTCTTGGTTTGACCCAATCTACCCCCATTTTTCGGCTGGGTACTTTTGTTTCAAACACCCTGTATAGTACAATTATGCGATTCCTATACAAACTGCCCGATCCTCACCGTTACTGGGGCAGAGAACGAGGACGAGAACGAGGACGCGGACACCAGCAATAGCAACACTCTTGACAAAGATATTAAAGAATATATAAATAAATAAATGCACTTGACAAGAAATCTTATTTCACATTCTTACATAACGCAAAACGATTTTATTTTATGATTCAAACATCAAATCTTACAAATATAATTTACTAATGGCTTTATTAACCCTAGAAGGTATAATTGAGGTTATTTATTAATAATTAACATAGTATCGTCTTGAATTTTCTTTATATCAATTCATTTATATATCTTATAAAATAATAACGTTTTATGTATTGTAATAATCTATAAACATATTAGTGTTATAACATGTATGTATGTATTGTCACGACTTTTTGCACGCGGGCGCAAGCCGGATCAAAAGGGGACGGTAGAGAGTCAGGTGTCAGGCCTCTCGAATGGGTCCCTCGCACGAAATCTTTGACTCGCGAAACAAATTATTGGGCGCCAGACGCGGCAGATCGCGTCCACTAAATACAACAATTCTCCACTTATTTGTCACGACAATTTAATTGCTCCGATTCGCAAAATTCGCCAAAACGCAAGTAATAATTCACGAAGCTCCAATTTAGTTATTCGTGCGAAGGCCGACCAGCTCGACCTAACGGTAGAGGGGCAGGGCAAGGCAGGGCAGTGCAAGAGGACGACGGAATAACGGCTAAATAATTTGCCACACAGTATAATATGATAAAAATAGTTGATCGTTTATTGCTAAGATCGGGTAATGGAAATGATGGAACAGTTGTTTAATAATAGTAATTTTAATAATAATAATTAAGTTGATCCGTGGAATAATAACAGAGTTGAATGAGGCAATTGCCCCCGCCTATCGAACTGTAGTCAAGTTCGTTTACAAAAAACTAATGAAAGAAACGATGAATAGCAAAACGGAGTAATAACAAACGCGAGTATAAATTGAAACAAGCTCGAAACGCGAGTAAGGCGCGACACGAGTAACGTAGTATCAGACGGAAAATATATCGGAATTTCGGAAAGTATTGATCGACTAAATTATAATAATCTCGAGATGGTTACGGAATAAAAAAACTAAACAATAAGATCTAAATAACATTCGCGATATCTCTCGCAATCAAAACGTAATTCGGTAAATATTGTAGACAATAAAGCCACAAATATCGACGATCAAGTATAAGGTCTGCGTGCGCCAAACAGAGCGCAAAATGGTGCGAGGTTATCACTCGCCAAACAAACAGATAATAACGCTGGGATCACAATAAATCGCTATTAATTAGACTCGGAGATTCAACTCCGGTCTACGTGGTTCTGTTCTGTCGTCAGTGGTTTTTACGCCGTTCCGGCGTGAGCTCTTCGCAAGTGCGACGCCATTACGGGCGCAATAGAGCACGCAAATCAACAAATTACCTCGTAACTTGACAATAACGCGAGAAAGATTCCGGATAACGCAAACGGTAGTCGAAATAGCGCAATGAATAAACCAGGGTAACGCAAAATTAATATTCCGACTCAAAAACGCCAATGAATAATATCAGGACGCGAATCTAGTACCTAATACAAAACACGAGTAATAACGCAAGACTAGTACGCGGCAGCGAACAACGCAAACATAATATCATTAGTATCGCGATTAATAATCATCGCCAGTAAGATTACTAATAATAATACTAAATAAGGTCGCAAAGAATAACGCAATAATATCGGAAAGAATCCAAGGAACGTGAGATAATATTCGGACGCGACTCCGATACACGAGAATATCGAACGCAAACAATAGCGCAAAACAAATACGCGGCAGCGAGAAACACAAGATACTAGAGAGACGATATAAACGGTAACGCGGAAGAATATCGCAAATAATAACGCGAAGAAAGATCGCAAATAATAACGCGAAAGAAGATCGCAAAATACGATCGCAAACAACAACGTCAAATAAATGCAACTAATAACGCGAAATCCTATGACAAATAATAACGACGAATTTTATTGCAAATCGTAACGCAAACTAATATCTCTTACGATTACGCAAAACAATGTCGTAATTAATAACGCTGAATCATAGCGATTAATCACGTAAAAGAGTATCACAAACTATAACGCAAAATAACATCGCGACTACTAACGCAAAATAATAACACAAATAAGTAACGCAAAATAATAACACAAATAATAACGCGAAATAATATCGTGACTAATAACGCAAAACAATAGCAAATAATAACGCGAGACAATATCGCGACGAATAACGTAATATAATATCGCGAAACGATATCGCAAGTAATACGATGGGGTAGTGTCGCAAATAATATCTCCAGAAGATATCGGGGATGATAGATCCCGAGCGGCGCAGCTAACAAGACCCAGGAACGCGACACGAAAATAATACGCAGCGAACAACACGTAAAAAACACGCGGTATGCGGGCGCGACGTGACTCGCACGCGGGGGCGCGGCGGCGGAGGCGCGAGCGCGAACGCGGGCACGACTCGGGACGGCACTACGCAATCGAAAACGCCAAAAAGGGTCGAACTCTAACGGAACGCGAGCAGATACGTTTTTACGCCACACTCAACGCGCACTCAAAGTCGGTCGTTAGGACGCCGGACTTCACACGGTACGCGAGCAGATACGTGTTTTCGCCACACTCAACGCGAACCCGAGAACGTACGCCACACACGAGTCTAATACGCGGCCACTCCCAGATGCCGTCCGCGCGAACGCGATATCTCGCCCTTCGGCCCCGCCGAAGGTCTTCGCACACGCCCGCGATCACGATCTCCAAGGGGGTCGTTCCGCGACGCGAATCCGCGATGCCCTAATCCCGCACACACAAGCTCGCGCGATCGCCAAGGGGGCCCTCCGCGCTCGATGCCGATCGCTACCGCGAAATCACCAAATAATTGCTGCGCCGTGCACGGCGAGCGAACACCAAAATTCATGAAAACGGCACTAACGCGAATCGGCAACGAAACGCGAACGCGACCCGACGGCTTTCCCGTGGCTGTACGATAAAGAAACTCGGGGCAACCTCACCGGCACTAAATTTGGCTCCTTCGTCCGGATATCCTCCAAGAAACTCAATCGGGCTCTTTCCACACTTATTCCTCGCGGCAGGCCACCGTACGCACAAGTTGACTCGTCGAGGGGGCGAACCGAAAGAGATCGCTCCCTCGGTCGCTCGATTGCGGATCGACGACGCGCCCCACCAAGGGGGTGCGTACGTCTGTGGCGCAATAGCGCGGGCCAATGGGGATCGATCCCGCAAGTACGCCGCGACACTTCGCGTAACGTAATCTCGCGTGATCCGTCGCGGGGTGCCTCGCGATTCCGCGATAATTGATCGGTGGGGCGCTCGGTATGAGCGGATCGGACGCCCCGGTTCGTCTCACGGCATCTCCGCCGCGGGGACGTCCCTCCTCGCGACCTCCAGGTCGGAGTCGTAGCCGTCACGGCGATTACGCCGTTTCACGGCGTAACGCCGTAGCGGCGGGGTCGTTCCGCCCTCCCGCGTCCAGAGAGCCGGCATTGTTCCCGTTTTCACGCCGGGATCACGCGGTCGAAGTCTGGCCCCTCTCTCCCCTGTGCGTGACCCGCGGCGATCCTTCGTCTCCGCGCTGCGGAATTCTGGAGCGTTCTTCGCCCCTCGCACTGCTCCTCCCCCATGATGCCCTCAAGGTCGCTGCCGATGAGGTTCTCGCCGGTGTGCCCCGGCGAGGTGCCGCGATTACAACAATAATAAAAGAAACAAAAATAATAATTAAGACGTTATCAATTAATGACGAGGCCCCCTGGAGATTTCGCGCTGCTCTTCCGGCTCGCCCCCGAGCACAATTCCGCGCCCCGTGGCGGCGGCGGGGACGCTGCAACGTGCAGCGAAGCTGCCCCGTCACAGTATATACTAAAAAAGGAACAAAATTACACAATTAAATCCTTATTTAAAACTGAAAACTCATATTTAGAATATTAAAAAAAAAATAATTAAAGAAAATACGAATGTTGCATGCGATTGAATTACAATATGTCAAATGCTTCTTGTAAATATTTCTGACATAAAAATGTAAACGTTATACTATATCTTAAAAACATACAGTTTAAAATGTATATTTTGAGCAAGTAATGTCTAAGACTTTTGTGAGAATACAGTTTAGAATTTAGGAATATACTGTTTCATTATTACATACTGTTGGGTCTATTATTGCATCATTCTGCATCGAGTGCGATAAATAAAAGTAGAAATATTC
The DNA here is from genome assembly GCA_030770355.1 of Harpagoxenus sublaevis. NCBI lineage: Eukaryota > Metazoa > Arthropoda > Insecta > Hymenoptera > Formicidae > Harpagoxenus > Harpagoxenus sublaevis. The sequence goes on from JASTWR010000742.1 coordinate 72,295, forward strand.
ATATACATTTATATATATTCAGGAGATATATTGGTTCATATAACAGCTTTTCGAAGTTCTCGGTCTTATACGAGACTTTTCAGTTAAAATATTCAAATTCTAGCGCTACTGTTTTAATCCAGCTTCCTTCGCATCGTCCTCATCAATTCTATTTTGTGTCTGGCGTATGATCAACCGTTCTTGATTGTGGCGTCATATACTCGACAGATACTTTGGTTTCATCGTGAAAAGAAAATGTTCTCTCCACATACGTTCCAACTCGACAAGTCCACTTTCTTGCTTTTGGAAATGTTGCACAACCTGTCGAATAAAAATCGAGATAAATATTAGTACAAAGATTTCACAGAATTGTATTAATGTTTTCAGATTTGTATTAATGCTTTCGAATACCATTGATTAAGTTTTACCTGTGTATAATATTGTCCAACCTCTTCCAATGCTCGGCCAGATGGCTCGAAATTTAATCTCACTGTATATGGATCTGTATCCACAAGTTTTCCTAAATTCTTCGTAATATACCACTCTGCTTTCTTGTGATCGCATGTACACAATATATCTCCATCAGGCGCTTGTAAATAACAATTATGACGGTTTGATTCTTGTAGGTATCGCATTTTTACGATCGTTAATAGTGTTTTTATCTACTACTACTGATTTGCTCTTGGTATTTAAAACATTATTGCTAGTAATACTGTCCACACTTGGTGATCGCTGAACCTTGAATCTTAAACAAACATACATTTATGTGCATATTTTTCTATTACATGTGTAAAATTTTAAACTATAATTTATAAAGTTTTATACCTCGTATCGACTGTTCTAGCAGGTACATCATGAATCCGCACATTTATATCAATACTAAATATATTATATAAGTACATTTCTAATCTCTGCCATAATGAATACCTTATCTGTAATAAAATTCAGGCATTAAGAACCACAACTTGAAATTACGTACAATAACCATGTATAAAAAGGAAGTTTTAAACTTCTTACTTGATAAATTATAACAGATGCAAGCGCATCACAAGCAGCATACGCAACTTGTTCGTCGGTTAAGGTGCTAGCATCCCAGTCACCACACCTGATTTTTATCATTTTGTCCATCTCAATGTTAAGATATTCTAAACTCATGGCAGCTGAACTTTTCCGGCTCGGTAGATTAAGACTTTCAGCTAAGGTTCTTAGATCAAGAGTTCTATTAACTCTACATCCATAATCCTTTACAATCTTCTGCCCATCTTCGAACGAGGCGATCCCCACTTTAAGAATGTGCTTACTAGCTAATAATTCCAAAAGGCATAAATGTAATGTTATTAAAATTCAATTCAATGTTATGCATAGTTGCGGATAATCCGATCATGAACTATTTGAGTTACCTTAAGCTTAGGTGGAATGTATCCAATCTTTCCGATGCGAAACAAAGCAACTACTCCATTGAAAGTAGCCAGTTGTAACAGATAGACGGGTCTCTCTTTGACCCATTCGCAATCAAAACCCAGAACACCATCAGACAGATCGCTATCAAAAAAGCATATACAACAAATTAGTAACTTTATTGAATAAGAAATCAATAAATAATGTTTCCACTTCTTCTGGGAAGCATATTTCATAAAGCAGACTTCGTAGAATAGTTTACAAAATCAAACTTTCTAGGAATACACATATCCTCTTGCGTCCTGCTTCTGCTCGGTTCTGTTTCCCGTTATTTTTTCCTTTCTTTTTTTATATTATCACAGCTTATCCTGATGCGTAAATGAAAGCGTTGCTATTGTATTTTCCTTTTTTCCGTTTAATAATTAATTGACACAATCATTAGAGAGAGTTTCGCCGCGACGCACTCGATCCCGATGAACAAATTACGAGATCAAAGTACGTTTCATTAAGCGATGTTTGGCGATCGTTTGGTATGGTTTGGTACAGTCGCGGACAGAAAGGTTGTCCGAGTTTTCGTGATAGGTTTTGGAACGCACTCTAACCTGTGAGCGATGATAGCCTCTGCTGACAGACTTGCGCAGCGACGCATTATTAGAGCATACAGATCATGTATACGAGGTGTCAAATAAGTAAGAATGGCAGCTAGCAAGAAAGGTAAGATAATAATTAATACATACATAAGGAAGTAAATAGGTAAAAGTAAATTTAATACAAGTGTAAAAGAGAGAAAGTATAGAAAATCTACCTAGTATATTCCAACAAATATGAAATTATTGTAAATTATTGTAAATTATTATAAATTATTATCTACAAGTTATTATAAATTTTTATAAATTAATATAAATTATTATAAGTATTTTATAAACGTAAGTATTAATTAATATGTATTATGTTATCTGTATATATATTCTTCAGATAACGGGACGTTGCATTGAAATGATCAGCTTCACGCAAGTCGTCAATGGAATTATACGAGCACTTTTAGACGTATTATTGAAGAAATCGCCGCCGTCGGGGTCGCAAATTGTTGATTCTGTGCCCTTCTAGTCGCAGGTAAAATTAGAGAGAACTTTCTTTTTTTAGGAAATAAAATTAATTTAATTAATTTTTATTATATTATATTAAATTATAATATATATAGTCTTATACTCTATATATTTACTAATTTATATATCACTTTTTCTACAGGCAGATAACTGTATAAAAGCCAATGCGTGTAATAAGTTGTGTAATATTTTGCTGGAGGCGAAACGTAATGCTAAGCTACATCATGTGGCCTGTAACTTTGTGAAGCAACCTGGTCACATCTATCACTTGTATCAACGGGAATCAGGACAGCTTTATTTTTTCATGCTTAGTCCAGAGGTAAATGCTTTCGATACCTTCAAAGCATCGATTATTTTTATATGTCATCCGATAATTTTGTCTGTTGTATCTGCCAATACAGGAATGGGGCAGTTCGGCTCCATCGCAGAATTACAAGGGTTTGTTTCGACTGGAACAGGACCGCTCATGGACCCCGCTGTCTCAGTTGAGGATAAAGAATGACAAATTGAACTTATTTAAAAACTTCTTACCTTTGATACAACTACAAACAACCTTTTTACAATCGGTAATGTTAAGTACTAGCACGTATCATAATTAGTGAATTTGTTATACTATAATCAAGTTGTAAAAAGTGCAAACTAGGAATGCAGCATGCTAATCGAGAAAAATTTGCCAACACTACCACAAACTAACTTATTTCAATCTGATAAATAAAGCGTCCTCGTCATGTAACTCAACAAGCAAATTCATTTTGTGATATAATATCGAGCTACTTATAATCCTTACTTGTAAATGTATACAACATATAATATATTTCTATATGTATACATATAGAAAAGATGAATATATAGATATCTGTTTTATATTATTATAAATTATATACATATTTTTTTTGAAGTTATGTATATAAATACATTTTATCGTTTGAAACGATATCTATTTTGTACAAGAGTAAATCGTACGCTAATACTTTAACTTCGGTGTAAGTCCAGTAATCGGTTGTGCAATTAATTAACAAATGTCTCTCTATACGCAGTAATACGCATATGTAGCTATGACTGGTTTTTTTTTCTCATAATGATCTTCAGATGGCTGCCAAAAGATCAATATAAACCTTGGAATTATAATATATTATCTATTTTGTGTAATATATATAACATTACGTTTCTATAGGCAGTAAATAGATTTGTGTTGGTTGACTTTTACTCTTTAAAAAGTATTTGGAATAAGACTGAATAAGACTTCAATAAGCAAAATGAATACATCTCAGTGCAACCAACGATTAAAACTATTTCATGAGCACTACTGAACATCTATACAGACGTTCACAGGAACGACGAGAACAACGAAGGCAAATTCGAATATAAGATAGATATATGCGACGTGACATTGCAGAATGTGGCTTTATATATAGGTACAGACAAATGAGGATTCTTTTAATAAAAGTGTATAAACATTATTTTTACTATATTATTTTTTATTATTATCTTTTGTTCGTATAAATAGTAAAACCTGCATGCTTTGAATGTTACAGACTTACGTTTATTAACGGAAATTCCTGATATGCGATCGCAATAATCAATTCCTGGTCGTCGACATGTCGCAAAATCGCAAAGTCCAGTGCAGTGTTATTAATGTTCGATGTATTAGGTACTACATCTAAACATGTGCATTTTTAATTTGTCATTGCTAATACTTTTTGTAAAAAGTACTGTCTACTGAATATTTATACACAGTATAATTATATGGTATATATATATATATATATAATATATATATACATATATATATATATATATACACCATATAATTATACTAACAATAAGTTTATTACATAATATGCTAAATTACATTTCTACTCTTATAATATTAAATTAGAGAATTAACAATTTATGCAATACAAATAATTACTTATTGCATTCTAACATCACCGCGACTATCAATTATTAAATCAATGTTCACACATATGTGACATATGTTATGATAGGATTCGAGCCGCAACTCTAAATGATTTTTATTTTAAAAACACTGCGACATGAATAATACAAATTTATTGTAGCTGCCGAAAGATGTGTTCGAGAAGATAATAATCTAGCTGATAGGATACTATTAGCGTTCTTATGTGATTTGTAAGTGTAAGTCTGACGAATAAATGCTCACTCTTTGGAATGCAACGACCTGAATAGGCATGACGAATTCTCACAAAAGGTTTCTTTTTAAAAAGATTCCAAGTTAATGTACTAATAAACATCTGTACAGACATTCACAGGAACGACGAGAACAACGAAGCAAATTCGAATATAACGTAGATATATGCGACGTGACATTGCAGAATGTGGCTTTCATTTCTATTGGAGACAGTCAATTTGTCTAATATTGCACCGCATCAAAAGTGATTTCAAAGGAGCAACGGATATGGCTTTCGCTTTGTTCACCTTTCACTCATTCAACATTTATTCTCCTGATTCACACACGCACACACACTTTTAATCATATTGCAATATGATGAATTCAATCACTCATCGAGAATTATCCATTTTACATTCATGCAACATTCATACATCGCCATTCTTGGAGGGTCACTCAATATCGCGTGACGCCTCCATTATTCTCAATCACGCTATTTAATCTTCGGGGCATTGACTCTACTAAATTTTGAAATAATGCGGGCCTTGCGCGGAGACCCTCCCACTTTTCCAAAACATATTGCGCAAGTGCCTCGCGTGTTCTCTGAATTTGAGGGTCCCACTCTTGTACTATAATGCCCCAAACATTTTCTATTACATTCATATCTGGGGATTTGGCTGGCCAGTTCAACGTCCTGAGGTTGGGTTGCTCAGCCAGTCAATTCTGGACAATTCTCGCTCGATGCACTCCTGAATTGTCTTGAACGAAAGTTACGTACGGTATGCCAGGAAAAGTCTCCGCTACATATGGCATCATCACGTCAGATAATATGTTGATGTATTCCTCGCTGTTCATGTGTGGTGTTGTGCGAACAAGCGGCCCGGGGCCTTGCGAGGTCATACATCCCCAAAATCCTAACGTGATGTGTCCACTTCGTGCACGAAAACGAACATTTTCCTCTGCATACCTCGTTCCTCTCGTTCTCCACAATGTCACTCTACCAGACTCATCAGTTGAAAATACCTTCTCATCTGAGAAGATAGTACTCATCCATTCTTCCTGCCATCCTAAGTGGTCCAACGCGAAAGCCATACGTTGCTCCTTGTGGTTGCCGGTTAATAGTTCTTTCTGCGCGGGAATTCGGTGATGATAGCCGCGCTGATGCAAACGGCGTTGCACGGTACGATCACCGCAGGGCAAATTTAAATTCCTTCTTATTTGCAGCGACGATTGAAAGCCACATTCTGCAATGGCATTTACAATGGCATTATCCTCTTCTGGGCTTGTTTTTCGTGGTCGTCCTGGAATTGGGGATGGATTAGCATGCCCCAGCGCGTCAAATCTACTCGTTATACGACGAACCGTTCTTTCCTGCAATAAAAACGCATGTTATGTTTTTAAGAGTATAGAACCATTTGTATACACATTTTTTACACTTTGTTTTTTTATTATATATATAATTTTTATTAATATTGTTATACAATTTTTATATATTATTAATATTATTATACAATTGCTATATATTAATATTGTTATAAAATTGTTATCACTATAATAATGTTATATAAAAATATAATTTATATATTTTAAAAAAGCACACACGCACGCTTCTTTGCAATTGTGTACTAAATTAGCAATAAATCATAGAAACGACGTCGTCTCTTGTCAAAAGTTATCATTTCCAAATTGCATCTGAATGTCGGCATTTATGAGTAACAAAAGCTGAATGTATTGAGTTTAAAATACTTCTTATATTTTATGCATACAATTCACACAATCTCATTTTCTAGATGTTTTGTTTAGAAATGCAATCGGCATTGTTCTCTTATCGTCTGTTGACCTCTGAAAGTTTATAGCGCATCCATGAGGTAACATTTGGACATGAAGGACTCAAACGACGTCCTTTTGGCGATTTATTTTTATCTCGGCAATATTACTTACACTTATGTTCAACTGCGCTGCTATGTCTCTCGGACTCAAGCCCGTATCCCTTAACGCTATGATTTCTCCTCTCTTGAACTGGCTTGTGGGACCAGGCATCTTGCAATATAATTTTTAAGCAAATAATTATTTAACGATGCGCTTCTCTACGTCGTCACGGTTGCGTAAAGGACGCCACATCAGAACAAATGAATAACAAATGCTATGCAATCATCGATGGTTCTTTTGTTCTTCATTCGTTTTTGGACGTAGAGAAGCGCATCGTTAAATAATTATTTGCTTGAAAATTATATTGCAAGATGCCTGGTCCCACAAGCCAGTTCAAGAGAGGAGAAATCATAGCGTTAAGGGATACGGGCTTGAGTCCGAGAGACATAACAGCGCAGTTGAACATAAGTGTAAGTAATATTGCCGAGATAAAAATAAATCGCCAAAAGGACGTCGTTTGAGTCCTTCATGTCCAAATGTTACCTCATGGATGCGCTATAAACTTTCAGAGGTCAACAGACGATAAGAGAACAATGCCGATTGCATTTCTAAACAAAACATCTAGAAAATGAGATTGTGTGAATTGTATGCATAAAATATAAGAAGTATTTTAAACTCAATACATTCAGCTTTTGTTACTCATAAATGCCGACATTCAGATGCAATTTGGAAATGATAACTTTTGACAAGAGACGACGTCGTTTCTATGATTTATTGCTAATTTAGTACACAATTGCAAAGAAGCGTGCGTGTGTGCTTTTTTAAAATATATAAATATATATTTTATATAACATTATTATAGTGATAACAATTTTATAACAATATTAATATATAGCAATTGTATAATAATATTAATAATATATAAAAATTGTATAACAATATTAATAAAAATTATATATATAATAAAAAAACAAAGTGTAAAAAATGTGTATACAAATGGTTCTATACTCTTAAAAACATAACATGCGTTTTTATTGCAGGGAAAGAACGGTTCGTCGTATAACGAGTAGATTTGACGCGCTGGGGCATGCTAATCCATCCCCAATTCCAGGACGACCACGAAAAACAAGCCCAGAAGAGGATAATGCCATTGTAAATGCCATTGCAGAATGTGGCTTTCAATCGTCGCTGCAAATAAGAAGGAATTTAAATTTGCCCTGCGGTGATCGTACCGTGCAACGCCGTTTGCATCAGCGCGGCTATCATCACCGAATTCCCGCGCAGAAAAAGAACTATTAACCGGCAACCACAAGGAGCAACGTATGGCTTTCGCGTTGGACCACTTAGGATGGCAGAGAAGAATGGATGAGTACTATCTTCTCAGATGAGAAGGTATTTTCAACTGATGAGTCTGGTAGAGTGACATTGTGGAGAACGAGAGGAACGAGGTATGCAGAGGAAAATGTTCGTTTTCGTGCACGAAGTGGACACATCACGTTAGGATTTTGGGGATGTATGACCTCGCAAGGCCCCGGGCCGCTTGTTCGCACAACACCACACATGAACAGCGAGGAATACATCAACATATTATCTGACGTGATGATGCCATATGTAGCGGAGACTTTTCCTGGCATACCGTACGTAACTTTCGTTCAAGACAATTCAGGAGTGCATCGAGCGAGAATTGTCCAGAATTGACTGGCTGAGCAACCCAACCTCAGGACGTTGAACTGGCCAGCCAAATCCCCAGATATGAATGTAATAGAAAATGTTTGGGGCATTATAGTACAAGAGTGGGACCCTCAAATTCAGAGAACACGCGAGGCACTTGCGCAATATGTTTTGGAAAAGTGGGAGGGTCTCCGCGCAAGGCCCGCATTATTTCAAAATTTAGTAGAGTCAATGCCCCGAAGATTAAATAGCGTGATTGAGAATAATGGAGGCGTCACGCGATATTGAGTGACCCTCCAAGAATGGCGATGTATGAATGTTGCATGAATGTAAAATGGATAATTCTCGATGAGTGATTGAATTCATCATATTGCAATATGATTAAAAGTGTGTGTGCGTGTGTGAATCAGGAGAATAAATGTTGAATGAGTGAAAGGTGAACAAAGCGAAAGCCATATCCGTTGCTCCTTTGAAATCACTTTTGATGCGGTGCAATATTAGACAAATTGACTGTCTCCAATAGAAATGAAAGCCACATTCTGCAATGTCACGTCGCATATATCTACGTTATATTCGAATTTGCTTCGTTGTTCTCGTCGTTCCTGTGAATGTCTGTACAGATGTTTATTAGTACATTAACTTGGAATCTTTTTAAAAGAAACCTTTTGTGAGAATTCGTCATGCCTATTCAGGTCGTTGCATTCCAAAGAGTGAGCATTTATTCGTCAGACTTACACTTACAAATCACATAAGAACGCTAATAGTATCCTATCAGCTAGATTATTATCTTCTCGAACACATCTTTCGGCAGCTACAATAAATTTGTATTATTCATGTCGCAGTGTTTTAAAAATAAAAATCATTTAGAGTTGCGGCTCGAATCCTATCATAACATATGTCACATATGTGTGAACATTGATTTAAATAATTGATAGTCGCGGTGATGTTAGAATGCAATAAGTAATTATTTGTATTGCATAAATTGTTAATTCTCTTATTTAATATTATAAGAGTAGAAATGTAATTTAGCATATTATGTAATATAACTTATTGTTAGTATAATTATATGGTGTATATATATATATATATATATATATATATATATATATATATATATACACCATATAATTATACTGTGTAAATATCAGTAGACAGTACTTTTTACAAAAAGTATTAGCAATGACAAATTAAAAATGCACATGTTTAGATGTAGTACCTAATACATCGAACATTAATAACACTGCACTGGACTTTGCGATTTTGCGACATGTCGACGACCAGGAATTGATTATTGCGATCGCATATCAGGAATTTCCGTTAATAAACGTAAGTCTGTAACATTCAAAGCATGCAGGTTTTACTATTATACGAACAAAAGATAAATAAAAAAATAATATAGTAAAATAATGTTATACAATTTTAATTAAAAGAATCCTCATTTGTCTGTACCTATATATAAAGCCACATTCTGCAATGTCACGTCGCATATATCTATCTTATATTCGAATTTGCTTCGTTGTTCTCGTCGTTCCTGTGAACGTCTGTATAGATGTTCAGTAGTGCTCATGAAATAGTTTTAATCGTTGGTTGCACTGAGATGTATTCATTTTGCTTATTGAAGTCTTATTCAGTCTTATTCCAAATACTTTTTAAAGAGTAAAAGTCAACCAACACAAATCTATTTACTGCCTATAGAAACGTAATGTTATATATATTACACAAAATAGATAATATATTATAATTCCAAGGTTTATATTGATCTTTTGGCAGCCATCTGAAGATCATTATGAGAAAAAAAAATAACCAGTCATAGCTACATATGCGTATTACTGCGTATAGAGAGACATTTGTTAATTAATTGCACAACCGATTACTGGACTTACACCGAAGTTAAAGTATTAGCGTACGATTTACTCTTGTACAAAATAGATATCGTTTCAAACGATAAAATGTATTTATATACATAACTTCAAAAAAAATATGTATATAATTTATAATAATATAAAACAGATATCTATATATCATCTTTCTATATGTATACATATAGAAATATATTTATATGTTGTATACATTTACAAGTAAGGATTATAAGTAGCTCGATATTATATCACAAAATGAATTTGCTTGTTGAGTTACATGACGAGGACGCTTTATTTATCAGATTGAATTGAAATAAGTTTTGTGGTAGTGTTGGCAAATTTTTCTCGATTAGCATGCTGCATTCCTAGTTTGCACTTTTTACAACTTGATTATAGTATAAACAAATTCACTAATTATGATACGTGCTAGTACTTAACATTACCGATTGTAAAAAGGTGTTTGTAGTTGTATCAAAAGGTAAGAAGTTTTTAATAAGTTCAATTTGTCATTCTTTATCCTCAACTGAGACAGCGGGGTCCATGAGCGGTCCTGTTCCAGTCGAAACAAACCCTTGTAATTCTGCGATGGAGCCGAACTGCCCCATTCCTGTATTGGCAGATACAACAGACAAAATTATCGGATGACATATAAAAATAATCGATGCTTTGAAGGTATCGAAAGCATTTACCTCTGGACTAAGCATGAAAAAATAAAGCTGTCCTGATTCCCGTTGATACAAGTGATAGATGTGACCAGGTTGCTTCACAAAGTTACAGGCCACATGATGTAGCTTAGCATTACGTTTCGCCTCCAGCAAAATATTACACAACTTATTACACGCATTGGCTTTTATACAGTTATCTGCCTGTAGAAAAAGTGATATATAAATTAGTAAATATATAGAGTATAAGACTATATATATTATAATTTAATATAATATAATAAAAATTAATTAAATTAATTTTATTTCCTAAAAAAGAAAGTTCTCTCTAATTTTACCTGCGACTAGAAGGGCACAGAATCAACAATTTGCGACCCGACGGCGGCGATTTCTTCAATAATACGTCTAAAAGTGCTCGTATAATTCCATTGACGACTTGCGTGAAGCTGATCATTTCAATGCAACGTCCCGTTATCTGAAAGAATATATATACAGATAACATAATACATATTAATTAATACTTACGTTTATAAAATACTTATAATAATTTATATTAATTTATAAAAATTTATAATAACTTGTAGATAATAATTTATAATAATTTACAATAATTTACAATAATTTCATATTTGTTGGAATATACTAGGTAGATTTTCTATACTTTCTCTCTTTTACACTTGTATTAAATTTACTTTTACCTATTTACTTCCTTATGTATGTATTAATTATTATCTTACCTTTCTTGCTAGCTGCCATTCTTACTTATTTGACACCTCGTATACATGATCTGTATGCTCTAATAATGCGTCGCTGCGCAAGTCTGTCAGCAGAGGC